>MU106477.1:4628-101303 GCA_012274485.2 Sinapis alba
ATAACAATAAATAAAATTTTGTACTTATCATCTGCACTTACTTGGTAAGACCCTTGACCATGCTATTGAGAGTCGGTAGGCTTGTGCCTTCATTCTTTTCAGTAATTTGACATCCTCCTGTTAATTATATGAGAGTTAAACTACATTTCTGAAATGGAAGAAACAACATGTATACACACATTCATCATTGATAGCCTCTCTCACCTTGTAAAGATCATACGAATCACAAGCAAGGTCTCCGGAACTGCGATCTGGAACTTTCTCTGTACATATATAGCAAACCGAAATATGAGCATCAGTTGGATATTTCATGCGGTCTACACAGACGCTTAGGTGAAATTCAATAATTAATGTTCAAAATTAAAATATTAATTAGTGACCTGGATATCTATGAGTGAAATAGTCCCATCCGTTAAGTGCTCTATGTGCAGCACCTTCAATCTGGTAAAAAATAATAAATATTAATCTTCATATCTTATATTAAAAGGTGAGTATCCAAGAGATATGTAACCTGGTAGGCGGAAGTAGCCGCACCAAAAGTGAAGTTCTTTGGAAAACTAGTTCGGTTGAATGTAAGGGGATTGTCGCAGTTGAAGGGTTCTTTAGCCTTACAGCCCAGGTTGCAAACATTTTGGCTACTTGCAACCGCAAAGAGAATGACAAGAATTGCCAAAGAGAAGCAGTGAGCTTTTAGAATTTCCATGGTTGATGATGACTAAATAATGAACTTGGAAGGGTTTATATAGGGAAAGTTGCGTGCATGATCAGAATTTGCATGGGGTTTGAAGTAAACTCCTTACGTTCGAATATTTTGCAATGATTTTTAACCTCCACGTTCTCCACCTCATGACTCGCTGTCTCTTTTCTGAAGTAAAATTTACATCATATGATCATAACAATTTTATTTAGTGTTAACTATCTAAGCAAGGACGATTGAGTTATTAATACACAAAAGTTTATTTATTACGAATAAACAATTAGCCATGTTGAGATTACGGCATCATATTCATCTTGCTTATATATGTAATGTCAAATACGTATATACCTTCACACACGATATATACCTACACATGTCTGAAACTCTGAAATGAGAACATGTATGTTAATTAATGTTCTTTCCAACATTCATATGCAATTTGGTTTTTAATAATTTTTAAAACTTTGTGAAATTGTTTAACGGTTTTCGTTTGAAACACATTCTCTTTTAGCTTATTCTTCAATTAACTCATCTGTACAGATCTACTATGTTTCCCTAACTAAGCAAATTAAGACTTGTTTAATTTTTAAGTTTAAATGCATTCAGTATTATATTAAGAAACTAAAAACCCTTATTTAAGGATTCCAAGTATGTAAATGAACCCAGTATTAAGATAAAAACAACCCCCATTTTGATATTTTCTTTTATTATTAAATCAGTGTTCTAAAATGCAGTTTAGGTGCCCGTTTGTGTACTATTTGGTTGTCGACTATGTCATTTTCAAAATTTATAATGTTTTATAGGGATTTATAAAATTCAAAATGAATAATAGTGTTTAGGAAGATATCATGCGGTCTACACAGACGCTTAGGTGAAAATCAATAATTAATATTTAAAATAAAATATTAATATTATTTATAAATATTTTATTAATCATATTATTTATATTTATTTTCTGTATTTATATGATTGTAGCTATTTGCTTAATTTTTTCAATTTTTTCAAAATTGTTTCATTTATCATCTTTATTAATGTAAATAATTATATATTTTTATAAGAGTGTTTTACCTATTAAGACACATTATTCTTTCTTTACAACTTTAGACACATGTTGCTCGAGAGGCACATTTCCAATTTTCAAAGTGTCTTTCAGACGAAAATACCTTTTGTTGAACGAACTGGTATATCAGATGAATAATTGTGTCTCTTTTTAGTTTAGTTAATAGAAACCAAATTTAGTTAGTTTTCTTGTTTTTTTCAAAGAGTTATAAAAATAGGTTTATAGGTAACATTAACAACTTACAACCATTAGATTAAAAATCCAAGGGTGGAGGACTATTGGGGTTTTAAAACTTTAGTTAATACGTTTGTAAAGAAAAAGCCTCTTATTCACTGTTGGATATAGAAGCAAAATGAGATCACATGGCTAGGACAATTTGTATTTTTTTACCTTATCATATTTATTTTTCATTATTATTTCAATTTCTAATATATAAATAAATATATAATAACTATATAAAATTTTATCTTTTTTTCTTTGTTATTTTGATATCCATATGCATATACTTTAAACTTTAAAATTTAACTAAAATTTCCAAATCTTAATTTATTGGGCATGTGTTTCGTGTACTTGGACAAAAAAAGTGTGGATAATTTTTTTATGGAGACGAGAATTGATATTATGGACAAAGAGATGTTTATATTTAGGGGAAGCGAAATATGTATCCACAAACAACCATCCACATTTATATTCCCCAAAATATAAACATCTCTTTGTCCACAATATCAATTCTCGTTTCCATAAAAAAATTATCCACACTTTCTTTGTTCATGTACATGAAACACATGCCCAATAAATTAAGATTTGGAAATTGTAGTTAAATTTTAAAGTATAAAGTATATGCATATATATGGATATCAAAATAACAAAGATAAAAAGATAATTTTATAGGTTATTATATATTTATTTATATATTAGAAATTGAAATAATAATGAAAGTAAATAATTTTTTTGATAACATAATTTAACATTTGTTTTAATATATATTTATATATTTTAATATTTATACATAAAATATATAAACAAAGAAAGTAGTGGACGAAATAACTGTGGACGAAAAAGACGTGGATACAAGACGAACGTAGACAATAAATATATGGATGGAGAGACATATATAAAAATATATAGACACAAAAGCTATGGATAGATTAAAAACTTTAGCATAACAATTATGTTGATGGACAAACAAAGCGTCGATAAATCTCATTGGAGGTAAAAATTCTTTAATTTGATTTGGCTCTTGTCCACGTTCATCTCCCAAATCTTCTCCATCAAAATCTCAGACATTGTAAATTCTGATATGACCTAAGAGGCGGTATCAAACAAGCGGTGAAAACTTTAATTATGGTCTACGAAATTAAGGAAGAAGAAGGAAATCATTTTGTAACTATTAGTAGACCTGTATAGTAGTCTTAGAGAGAGAATAAAAGTGGTGTCTTCCTTAAATTGTTTTTTTTTAATTTGTCTTGTTGTGTGGAAAGTAGTTTATGTTATAATTAAGAATATGTACTTGTGTTTTAGTTAAGGGTATGATGGACATTATGCATAGAAAAAATGTGTGACATGAGAGAAGTGTCCTAATGTGTAATTTAAAAGTGAGAATATGTCCTAAAGAGTAAATTTTTCAGGGATTTTTTAGAAAGAAATGCCCTTAGTGAAAGAAGACAGCAAGCTGGATCTTGTTTATTTCCTTTAGTTAGTATTTATCTTAGTTATCTTTTGTATTTGTTTTAATTACTTTTTTCTTTAGTTACAAGTTAGTTTCGTTTAACTAGTTTTTTTGGTTACTTTATATTTTATGTTATTTCCTTTTTTTTTATTTTCTTTATATTTTTATTTATGTTTATTTCAAACATATATAAAACAAAAAAAATTATCAAATCAAATTGTATATAAAATAATCTATCTTTTAACATTCATTTATATATATTATATATATATATTAACTTTTATACAAAAATGTGGATATGGACATAGAAATGTGGATAATAGAATTATAAATTATATGTGACATGAACATCAAAGTGTGGACATGGACACTAAAACATTAACATCTAAATTTACATCAAGTTAAATCTACAGTAGTTACATATGTTGACATAGAGTTATGGAATATAAGACCAAGTGAAAGTAGGTAGATCATGCTTTGGAGTCTTTTTCTGGATGAGTGGGAACAACATTGGTGTGTTTAGAGGGAGTGTGGATAGGAGATGTTTGAGCTGGAGGGGTTTTGATATTTAGGACATTGTTGTTGTGGACTGCATCATCCGTGGACAGACTGTTTTCATGGACCGCAATCATGTGCATTGTGGAGGTTTGGACTGGGTCAGTGTGTATGTCGATATTGTGGATGGCATCGTTGTTGTAGTTGAGCAGTGTACTGGCTAACGATAGGGGAGAGACATCCCATGTCACCAGCTTACTCGAAAAGGCAATCATGTGTGCAAGTGATATAGAGGCCAAAAAGCATTCATCAACATAAAAACTAAACATGTAAATGATTAATCATCAACATGATCCTAAATGCAGAGAAATCCTTAACATTAAACATAAGAAAATGTGAAAATCCTTAACATAAGTAATAACATGTTCTAGTCATTCAGTCATAACGACAGAGTTAACAAATCCATCTGGTCATGTTATCATGTAGTCAAAATATTGATTCATAATTTGTTATGTGGCAAACCAAAAAGGTAAACAAAGAAGTGTTTTAATTAAAGCCAATAAATTTACCTTCTGTTTGCGACAATCAACTTTAGACATTGGAAAGACGGCGAGGAAAAGGAGAAAGTCTCCGACCTTTTATTTATTTCATCGAGAAAGAAGAGGAAGATCTAAGCTTAAATCTATGAACCCATATGTAAATCTCCAACTTTTTAATTCTCAAATCTTTGATACAAAGAAGAAGTGTTAAACTTTTTAATCCCAAATTCGGATACGAAGAAAGAAAGTGATACTAGAACATGTAAATTTCAAAATTGGGCTCTTTATTAAAAAAAAGAATGAAGCTAACCTTCACACCATGAGAGCTTGCCATCGTGCTCTCCACAACGGAGCTCGGACCTGCTCGCCATCGCATCGTCCTCTCCACACCGGAACTCTGACCTGCTCGCCGTCCCATCGTCCTCTCCATAACAGAGCTCGGAACTGCTCGCCATCGCGTCGTCCTCTCCACACTGAAGATCGGACCTGCTCGCTGTCCCATCGTCTTCTCCACATCAGAGCTCGGACCTGCTCGTCATCTTTCTCATCCACAAAATCTAAAAGATTCGATTCAATTAGTACAATATAGACAATTAAAATAAGAAAAACATAAAAACTTATGGATTTAAAGTTCTTCTGGCTGTAAAAAATATTAGAAGAAGATGAATGCGGGATTAGAGTTCGACGATTTGGAAAACTAGATTTAAGTTAGGTGAGGGGTTGCAGTTTTGGGCTTGTCGGTGTTTTTTTGGTAACTTTAGATATTTAGTTAAGACAAAAACATAAATAGAATAAATGTTTAGTTAGCTAAGATGAAAGGGTAGAAGAGACAAATTACGTGTAAAAAGTGTGTCTAAGGCAACATATGTCTATGAGTGTAATTGGAAAGTGAAAATGTGGCCTTTGGTGTAAAAATCTCTTTTTATAATTTAAACCTATATTATTATATATAAATTATTTGAATTAAATTTTATGTTCATTTTTCTAAAACTAATGCATGTGTATATCTTAATTCTATAATTATATTTTATGTAAAATATATGTGTCTAGGCCCATTTAGACGGTTAGGTGTTAGAGGTTCATACGCAGTATAATAAGCGCCTAACACATTTTAATACACTGATAAAATCACTCTGAGGCACTTACTCTTTTTTAATTAACTGTGAAATAATATAGTTTAAATATAACTTTAATAAAAATATTTGGACATGAACTTTACGAGTGATGTTTTTTTCTTCACATACTTTATAGTTGTGTCTATTTTATAATAAACTAAATAAAAATTCAAGAAACAATATGAATTCTCAAAGTGTGTTTATATATATATTGATCGTCGAGTCAAGGTGTTAATCAACTATTAATTTTCAAAAGCCACCGTTTTGATAAATAATGTAAAATTAAAATTTGTTATTCTTGGGATCAAACCTATGCATTGAAGCAAAAGTAAATACAAGTAAGAGCATCTTAACCGTCGGATCAAAATAAGTTTCTTAAATTAATGGTGTAAACATTAAATTATGTAAGTTTTAGTTTTATCAAATAAATCTTAACAAAATTTTATTCTTTAATCTTATCAAATAAATCTTTATTCTTATTAAGAATTTAAATAACTACTCTAGAATATTATTAAAATTGAAATATATTGTACAATTTTAGATTTTGTGTTGTTTTAGGTGTATAAAGTAAAATTTAGAGTAAATGTTAAAATTATATTAATTTAATTTATAAAATAAGGGTTTTAAAAATGAATTTAAAAGGATAAGTAATTATATATTTTCATAAGACTAAAACTATAAGAATTTGATAAAATTTATTTGATATACTAAAACGTATATATAATATAATGTTTACACAATTAGTATAATAAAATAACTTTTACCAACAATTAAGATGTTTTTACTTGTGTATTAATGTGCTAGTTCGAGCCTCATAAGTAACTAATTTATTTTGTACAGAATTTATTCAAAATAATGTAGTTTTGATAAATTAACAGTTGACAATCACCTTTGAAGGTCAATATTTATATCAGAAAGACTTTGAAAATTCATGTAATTTTTTAGAATTTTTATTTAGTTCATTATGAAATATGCACAATAACAATGTACGTGAAAGACTTTTTCCCATACAATAACAACCAGTGGGGATAGTTAATATAAGAAGTCAATTTTTCGGCTTAGAGTAGATCACCGACTTCTGCTCATTCTTAAACGATTTCTGACTTTCGTATCATGTTTTCCTCTTGCTTTCAAATAAAATTGAAAGTTTATATTAAATTGGTATATTTTCAAATCATAGGATATAGAAAGATCTCACCTAGATTTCAACTTAGAGACCTATAAAAGGAACTCATAAACCCTAGAAGAGATGGATCAACTATCATTCACTTTCGAATACAAAAATAGGTGGCTAAAACAAGGATTTTCGAACCAATACATTGTACTCATTATCTATTGATCAATAAAACATTATCTCTGACTTATTCAGTATTAACATGAAAAACTCTGACTAGCTCTAAAAGGTCCATGCTGACTCCTCTGAATAATCTATCATTTCGAGCTTTCCAGAGATACCAGATTATCCATGGATAAGGATCTATATCAAGTATCAGATCTTCAATACTGCTTTTTCTTCAGAAGAGGTAATCCATATTTGTGTAAATACTCGCGACTGGAAAAATATTGAGATTAGAGGGTGTGGCTGATAAGACCCATGCTTGTAAGGCTGGGAGACATTCAAATATAGCATGAACTGACTCGTCTGGTTCTCCACACCTAGGAAAAAAATTATCACATCACATATGACAACATGTCAGATTTCTTGTTACAGCTACATGTCCTACTACCAACTGTCATATAAGATGACATATCTTTTGTGGTGCATTAACTTTTCAAGCAAAGGATTGATGTTTATTGATGATGGGTTCAGAATAGAGTACATGTTTCATGCTTTAAGATGTTTTGAGCGTTTCAATATTCTGACATAACATTATACACTCTTCGTAAAGGCTTATCAATAACTATCTTTGTGATTTGTTCTATGTAAGACCAAACGCCTAATTAAAGGGATTTCATATGGGTGTCCAAAGTTTCCAAGCATATCCACATCCCATTCATTTGAAACATCATCGATGAATTCACTAACAGTCACCATTGGATGAACTATTGGAACTGTGGGCCTGACTGGCCTTGCATAAACAGTCAGAATCCATGGATCCGCTCATGCTTTGGCCTCAAATCCTAAATGGATTTTTTTTATAATTTCCAGTGCTAATAAAGACCTTGCAGTTGAGAAGCTTGTATGTACATATGAAGGAATATCAATATAACTTATTTTCAAATGCGAGTTAAGCCTATAATTCTTTCCACGCAAAACCCTGGCTAGTAGAGAGTCTTGAAACTGAACAAAATTTCATAATTGTTATGCGAATAAAGCCAGATTAAACTTGTGAATCGTACAGAATCTGAGTCCACCCTCGTCTTGTGGTAAGCATTATTTCTCCAATTTTGTCTCTTTTGGTGGATTCAAACTCCAATATAAGTGTGCATTGGCACTGGCTTATTTTTAACAAATGTCTAAGGGCAGTAAGAAGCTCGACATAACATAATTTAGGAACGCTAGAGCAATTGATTTGATGAGATCATTCTTTTTACCTTTTGACAGCCATTTGACATAACATAATAATTGATGAAAATTATTACAATTATTTATAGTTTCATTTAAAAGATTTTTGAATAAATAAAGAATAAAACATAATTTATTTATATAGTATATATTTTGTATTGTTACTTTCTTTTTCGTATATTTTAAATACATGTCTCAATATTTTTAATATATAATTTAACAAATACAATTAAATTATATAAGTGATTCATTTCATGAGTCATTTTGCGTATTTAAGAATGATATACTATTATTGAGTTAAAAAGTTATTAAATTATAAAATATACATATTTGTAAAATTCTTACTACAGTTTACCACTCATAACGTTTTTGTGGACACTCATGTTATACGACACAATGATGAAATACATAGTTTCAACAATAAACAAAAGTAATAAAGATAGAATCGTTAATTTTTATTTTTTAAAAATTTGTATATATTAAAAAATATGCATTTGTGTAGTCGCACGGATCAAAATCTAATTATCAATTAACAAAGTAGGTAAAGACAATAAAAAAAAGTAGGTAAAGACGTGGAATTAGAGAAGAGATACAAAACAATATTTCGTGGAAAAAAAGAGAGAAAACAAAATAATATGTCGTGGAAGAAGGTATTAAAATAATATTTCGTGGAAGAAAGAAACAACACAAAAAAATTAAATAAAAGTTTAGGAAAAGGTTGACTTGTTCTTCCCCGCTCTGCGCTCACTTTCTTCTCTCTCAATCCTCCTCAGGTTTGTCTTCGATCTCAAATATTTATGAGAACATTTAGCTAGAAGATCACTTAGAAATTTAATCGTAATCTTGATCAGGACGTTGATTTTGTAACTCATGGAGCGGTTGACATCTCCTCCTCGTCTCATGATAGTCTCGGATCTTGATGATACAATGGTATAAAACGCCATCAAGAACAAGAATTATTATTGAACGTGTACACCTTCTTTTTCATCTTTTTTTTGTGTGCGTTTTGCAGGTTGAACATCGTAATGATAATGAAAATCACTCTCTGTTGAGGTTCAGTTCATTATGGGAAGACGCTTATCGCCATGACTCTCTTCTTGTTTTCTCAACGGGAAGAGCCAAAAAAATGTACAAGAAACTGAGGAAAGAGAGACCATTGTTAACTCCTGATGTTATTGTTACCTCCGTAGGAACTGAGATATCATATGGTAAATCAATGGTTCCCGATGAGAAATGGGTTGAGATAATGAACAATAAATGGAACCGAGGAATCGTCGAAGAAGAAACCAGCAAGTTCCCTGAGTTAACTCTTCAGGTTACTTACTTTCTTCTTTTGACACAAAAACAAAAATCTCTCTTACATAACAGTTATTTTTATATTACAAGATTCTGATCAATCCTTGCAGGCAGAAACTGAACAGATGCCTCACAAGCTTAGCTTTCACGTCGACAAAAGTAAAGTCCAGGAAGTGACCAAAGAGCTATATCAACGGTTGGAGAAACGTGGGGTAATTAGATTGGTTAATCTTTTTCGTTTACGTGTTATATATACACTGTTGATAAACCTTGAATCTAGTATGACTCACAATAAGTAGCTTAGCCAGGGATCTTTTCTAATATGGGAAGACACTACAAGAAAACACGTTATTAGCGACGACGTATTTCGTAGTTAATTCCTCGTAAAAGAAGTTTTACGAGGAATTAACGACGAAACACGATTCGTCGTTATACGTTCTTCGTAACGCATATTAATAGTCGCCAATTCATTGTAAAATTATGAAGAATTATTTCCTCGTAAAATTTAGATAACATTTTCGTCGTAAAACCCACGTAAGATTTCCATGTAAAGATTCCACGTAAGGAAGACGTAAAACATTTTCAGTTCAAGTCATTTTTATTGAACTTAGACCCGCTCGTCTGTTAAGTCTTAGGATTTTTGAACTGGAATACTCTTACACATGTATTATGTTCTTATAATTCTAATGTATTCTACAAATACCTTCAGCCTCTAATAATAAATTTCCCTCTTTGCTAGTGAACATAAGAGCATGTTTAATGGAGGTCTCTTAAAGAGGGTCTCTTAGCGGGATTTAAGAGACGGTCTCTTAAATCCCGCTAAGAGACTCTCCCTAAGAGACTCCCATTGAACATGCTCTAACCTATTTTGAATCACCATTAAGGGGTTATTGGTTGTGGTTGTGGTTACGGATGCTCTAGACAGCCAACATTTATCTAGAACCATATATGTTAACCAATCAAGATTTCTTTTCTATAAAAAACCTACAGCCAAAAAATTTCTATAAAACAAAAAAATGGTTGTAAAAAGCTTTATTTCCAGAGTAAAAAATAGTGATTTATAATTATTGTTAAAAAAAATAGTGATTTAGAAAGCTACATCAAAATAATTCACAACAAATAAATCTACAGTTTTAATTCTACAGTCAAGAACATAAAGCTACAGTTAGTTCCAATCATCTCCTAATCTCTTTATTATTTTACCTTTTCGTTTATTAATTTATTTTCTGCGTTATCTTCTCGAATCTGTAATATCATATGTGATTATAGTTTTATTTGTATTGTTATCAGCTGGAGATAAAAATAATCTTCAGTGGAGGTATAGCCTTAGATGTTTTACCGAAAGGTGGAGGAAAAGGACAAGCTCTTGCTTATCTGCTCAATAAGCTTAAGACTGAAGGGAAACTTCCTCTTAATACTCTTGTTTGTGGCGACTCTGGAAACGATACTGAACTATTTACGATTCCAAATGTCTATGGTGTTTTGGTTAGTTTTCAGCATCTGAGTGTTTTGCTTTTTTTCAGTTTCCATGTTTGTTATTCTCATCTTGTTTTCAAAGGTAAGCAATGCTCAAGAAGAGTTGTTGGAGTGGTATGCTGAAAATGGGAAACACAACTCCAACATAATCCACGCGAGTGAGAGGTGTGCGAGTGGGATCATAGAAGCGATAGGTCATTTTAAGCTCGGTCCAAATCTTTCTCCGAGAGATGTCACTGACTTCTTAGAGTGCAAGGCTGATAATGTGAACCCGGGTCATGAGGTTGTGGAGTTTTTCTTGTTCTATGAGAGATGGAGAAGAGGTGAAGTTGAAAACTGTGAAGCATACACAGAAAGTCTCAAAGCTTCATGTGTGAGTAGAGTATATAATAACCCTACTTAATGTATCTAAGAGACTAATTATGATGCTATCCTTCAGGATCCTGCTGGTGTCTTTGTTCATCCATCTGGTGCTGAAAAATCACTCAGAGACACCATTGGTGAGTTTGGGAAGTACCATGGGGACAAAAAAGACAAGAAGTTCCGGGTTTGGACAGATCAGGTTCTGGCAACAGAAACTACTCCCGGGACTTGGATTGTAAACCTTGATAAATGGGAACAAACTGGTAATTAATACGCTACATAAGACCCATGAAAATGAACCATTATCTTCCTTAATTGTTGGTTATTGTGGATATATATCTCAGGGAATGAAAGGAAATGCTGCACAACAACGGTCAGATTCACCTCAAAGGTAAGAGATGATTAAGAGTGCATGCAGCTGTACACTAGTATAGAAATCTATAAGAGTAGATTCAGTTTCTGGAGTATTGAAAATGTATTGGAATCTGCAGGAAAATGAAGGGTTTGTGTGGGAAAATGTGAAGCAAACATGGTCGGAGGAATCAGAGGTGAAAGATGATAGCAACTGGATCATCTGAATTGCTATCATCGTTTTGGCTTTTACCATAAAACATTGGTCGAATAAAACTTACATTCAAAAGGGCCATCTTATGCGTTTTGGAGTCACATATATCACCATTGCCATAAAATAAAAAACATGTATTATGTTTCGTTCGGTACAGTATATTTCAAACTCTTACTATTCTATGCATGATTTCATAATGTTACTTATCAGTAATCATAACGTCTGCCTCATAACATTTCATTTTTGACCCCAAAATTAAAAACTAACTAGAGTTTATATGTTTCGTAATATATATTTTAAACTTTTTCCTAAGACATATATTAGTTTAAGACGACATGTATACACAAAACAAACTTTTTTGTTTATATCCAATAATTTTAATTATTGTATTGAAACATCAGTTGTATTAATTGTCTGTTTATATAATGTTATTTAGTTAGATTTGCATTAGACTAATAGTTATATAAAACATGTATGAAATAGCATATTTGAAAATCATTTTATATCTAAAATATCTTTTACAAAATTGATATTTTACATGTGCTTTACATTATTTAGAATAAAATCCTAAAAACATTAACTACTCTGTTTAGAGGATAATACTCTCTATTTGCTTAATTTGGAACATATAGCTACTGCAATATTAAATGCAATACGGTACTTAGTATGCCATAAAATAATAAATTAGATATATATTTTTGAAGAAAATGACATAATTTTTAAACGTGATCAAAAAATTTAACATATAAAAACGGCATTTTTTTTAAATGTAAATATGAATATAATTTTATTAATAAAAAATTATTTATGGGCTTGCATTTGTGTCTACATAACTAATAACAAGCTATAATATAAATATTTTTAAGGCCCATAAAGTGGAAGCTCATATTGTAACCGCGGAGTATTAATTTTCTGTTTTTTTAGTTTTTTATTTGTACTAAATAATGTGTTTGTAATATTTGGTTTTCTTAAATTAAGTCATGATTTTTTGTGTGTTAAACCATCTATTATATGAACAATATTCGATATCATATAAACAAATTCCACAAATACAATATATTAAATTATAACATTTTGGGAATTTTAAAATATTAAGAAATAAGAACTATTACTTAGTATTCCATAAAATAATAAATTAGATATATATATATATATATATATATATATATATATTTAAAGAAAATGACATAATTTTTAAACGTGATCAAAAATTTTAACATATAAAACAGCATATTTTATTTATTTTTAAAGATGTAAATATGAATATAATTTTATCAATAAGAAATTATTTATGGGCTTGAATTTGTGTCTACATAACTTGTAGTGTGTTTAGTAAAAATTCTAATTAGTATGTGAGAATTAATAAGAGTATGACAAATTAAATTTTGCCTCATTAAGAGCATCTGAGATTATTCCTCTACACAATGTACTTTGAAGGTGGTTATTAACATTAATTAAGTTTTCTTTTATTAAACTTGATTATGTTTTTCTTGGACCTGTCTAGTTGTTACTTTTATACTTGATTAAACTAAATAAAAATAAATACTATATCCAATAAAATTTACTCAAATTCTCTAAAATTTCATCTATAATCGATCTATTAAAAAAATTCACGTAAACAATCTCTATTTTAATATATAAAAGGATTTCAATTGTTTCTTTATCAATAGCATTTCCTCATATATATATATATAAGCATTTCCTCATATATATATAAAAAAGCATTTCTTCATATAAATCAAATTTTTATTCCTTAATGTTTACCCAAAAAACATAGACTGTGAATTAGATATTTATTTTTGGTAAAATATGAGCGAGTCTAATGCATTAATATAACAAATAAGTTAAACAAAATCTGAAATTATGCAAAGCCAACTCTTTTCATCTAAATTAAAGGAGGTAATTAGCTTAAATTAGATATATCGTAACATAGGATATATTTGACTTCTTATATATACATATACTTTCTTGTTTCTTTCTTGTTCTTTACACACAACAATTTTTCTGATAAAAAGCATAATCAATTCATTCATATTATCAAGGATGAAAAAAATACTTATATTATCATTTAATGTTTTAACTCTCCTTATCATTCTTGTACTAGGTTTGTGTCTATACTTTTGTAATATACATAACATTTATTCTTAAAAAAAATAAAAATAGAATGTTATTATTTTTGTGTTTTCTGCAATGTATTACTTTATTTTTTAATAAGCTAAGTTGTTGTAGACGTTTTGGTATAGTTCATTTACAATATGAAATTGCATAATATATAAACCTATAAAAATTATATACAGTAGTTTCGTACTAAAATCTAGGAATCTGATATCAAATAGTATTTTGTCTAGATATATGGTTTTAATATATTATGAAGATGTTTTAAAATCCAAATTGATTCAACAAACACCTTTTCTTCATTACTTCAAATTAATATTTCCTGAGTAAATAAATATGTAAAGCTATAGTTTTTGTTTAAGAAATAAAGTTGATGTATCATTTTACAAGGAAATTTTCATGATACTTATAGATATCTTTATATCAGATTAGTTACATGTTTTTTTATACCTCAAATAATCAATGATTTAAAAAAAAAAAACATTATCTAAAATATTTTTTCAGTATTTGAAATTTGCCAAAAATATTTTTCATTACATACACTGAGATTTATGTTTTACATATAACAGTAGCCGGAGCAATGGGGCAAGGGAATAAAAATAAAAAGATATGTGTATCATATATCTAGATAACCAAAAGCCTGGAAGTTGTCAAAACAAGCCATCATGCCTGTCTGCGTGCAAGAAAAAGACGGAAGGGTCAGGGATACAAGGAGTAATCAATGGTTGCGTCCCAGAAAACAAATGTGCATGCTATGTCCCATGTCCAAAATGATCTTAATGTTTAGTTTATTGACAACAAACTTCATATATATTTATAATAAATTATGATGTGATTCATAGTAATAATTAAATAAATTATCAATTTATGTTATTTTCAAATTATGATAACAATAAAATATGATCATTTGCAGATGTAGCAAATTACAACATAAGTTGGAAAAGTTAATTTGATTTTATAGGGAAGTAAATTGTAGTGTGTTTATTAAAAATTTAATTTAGGAAAATACATTAATGTAACTGGAAAAGACAAGCATTAATATATGTAGTTTAATTTAATTTTCAATGGCATGAAAGTGTAAATAACTTTAAAAACTTAGGTGCAATTTTCTATGAGTATTTCTCTTTTAATAATCTAATCTATTATAACAGAAATACAGACTGAAATTAACCTTCACTTTACCTTAATTATTACAAGTCTATGCCATTGGTCTAAACCATATTTAACACTTAAATCAAACCACCTAAATTTAATTTAAATAGTTAACCAAATCTATACTATTAAAAGGGAAGGAGTCTTAAAAAATCTACTTATGCAAGGTTGTTTGGACTCTTTCATTTAATTCATTATTTTTTAGTCCTACCTAATATTTCTCTAACTAAACATACAATAATTAATGCTCCCTAACTATATATACAATAATTAATGCTCTCTAATTATACATACCTTACTTTTACTATCTATACAATATTTTTTGATATACAATATTTAGTTTTACTATTTATACATATTTAAGAGAACAATTTTTAAATATTATAAATATGTAAAAAAAATTATAAATTCATTTAATATTTATTTTTATAATCAACCAAACAATACCCGCGCTTCTTAAGCGCGGGTCAAAATCTAGTACAGTTATTACGTTTTATACCACCTGCTTTAACAACTTTAACAAACCACATTAATTTTATTGTTTGGTTTACTGAATTGCCTCCTTTTAATATGAGTGATTTACATAGAAGGTCAGTTTCTAACTTTTATTTACAGGCTAGATCACATTGTGCTATTGAGGTAGTGACCCTTAAAAGCGAAACCATAAGTCTTTTCTTAGTTACTTTTTAACTTTTTTATTTTCAGTTATATTTATGAATTTATAATAGTGGACCCCATACCAAAAGTTACTCAAATTGTTGGAATCGATATAATAATTCATCTTTTTAGTTTGTTTTTTTGTTTTATCAACTACACATTTTTAAAAAAATTACATATGAAAGAAGAAGCGTTTCGACAACGGAATGTGGTGAGGCGAAGATGATAACCCGACGAAAAACGGTTGGGGAAAGAGAGAGTCTCAATGACATAAGCGGTGGAGTTTCGACGATAGAGGCGGTGGCGTTTCGACGACAGAGGCGGTGGCGTTTCGACGAAGGAGGCGGTGGCGTTTTGATGACAGAGGTGGTGGTGAAAATGTGACCTTTTCCTTCTGATTCTTGTGGTGGATAAAAAATTGTGCAGTGGGCTCTAATGAAAGGTATGTAGTGTTATACGTGAGGGTGTATTTGGTATGTAAAGCTAGACTGTGTACACGATAAAATATAAGTACACATGTACACTTTAGATATATGTATATGTGTACATTGAATTACATGTACACGGTTTCTCATCTAATGCATTTTCATTTCTTATATTTGCAGTTGATGGAGCAAAATGTGTCAGATGTAACCGAAGGAGAGGGTTAGTGTATGCACCACTAATTCTGCTATGTCTATGCTATGTTTCTTAACATCGAGAAGGAGAAGGTTAGTGTATGCACCACTGATTTCTTCGATCGAGAGTCTTCTGAGGTTGACGCCGGTTGTGAGGTTGGACAAGAAATTGCTTCTGGTTAACGGCAGACATGTCACTTAAAGTCTCAGACTTTTTGTGTGTTTAGATCATCTTGACTCGGCGGATGCAAACGAAATTGAGTTTTGTGTTATATTCCTCAGATTGTTGTTCTTTTGGGTTATGTATTCGTTTTTAGCATATAGTAGTACATCCTTTCAAAATGGAATACGTATACATGAATATAATTGTTCATGAACATAGGCGTACATGTAGATAGCATAAAACAATGTACAGAAAAACATGTGTACATATAGATAGTAGTTTATTGTACATCATGTGAATTTTGTTAGATAACTCGAATGTTGTGATTCTTGTTGGTTAACTAGTTAAAAAAGCTGGTAGATGTATATCATTATCATTGGTTAAATTTGTGTTGACTAAATGTATTATACATAGAGGATTACTAAACAGAGAGTGTATGTATAAAAGTATGGCGTACACATGTACAATAGGAGGTATGTAACATATGGACTGTGTTTTTGGTCGACTATATTAAGTCCAAATAGGTATCAACGATATTTCTATTCTATGTGAAATTAATATCTCTACCAAAAATTAAGACACTTGCAACTCAAAGTTTTTATGTACATACATTTATATTGTGGTTAAATGACAATAATTCATTAGTTTATTATGTACATGTCAACAGTCAATTGTACACAATTGTTGAGTGTACATGTGTACATTACCTGTGTACATGTGCATCTTATCTTTGTAGTGTACACATGTACAAATATACATGTTACTTGAATTTAAATAATTGTGGTATAATTACATTATAGTATGATCGAATATGTTTGAATGTTTGTAATTAACTACAAATTTAAAGTGTTTTAATTAAACATATAGTATTTTCATCAACTTATATGTATATTTTTTTGCATCTCAATATTTGTGAGCTTTCACTTTGCTATTGATATCTCATAATTGTAAAGAGTTTTAAATGATTTTTGAATGTATTTATATGTGTTCATTTGTATATAATATGGGCTAAAATGTATTTTGGAAAGTTTTGGACAAATCAGAAAGAACTTTGCACGTTAAGAAACATTTGGAGCAAAATCGTGATTAATTACAAGCCTAAGGACCATTTATGAAATTGTGAAGAAGTTGAGTCAGTGAGTTTGATCGATCCCCGTGACCTAGATTTTCTGGTTCGAGAGAGTCGCAACGGAGCATGAAACTGGCGTATCTGAGCACATGGATGTCGTAGACGGCTTGGACAGTGCTCTCTCATGGTGTCTTGGGCTTTGATTGCGACCGAGATAACATAAACGGCGACTCCTGTGCTTCTTGACGGGGGCTACAACGGTTTTCGTATCGCAGAGGAGCTCAATCCCGACGAGAGGAGATCGTGAGTGGTGGTCAGAATCGATCTCAGCCATGGTGGCTTGGGCTTTGATTGCAGTGGAAAGAAGCTCAACGGCGAACTGAGACTCGCGATGATGGATTGCCATTGAGAGAATTACCAGAATCAGTTGCATCTTTTTTTCGGTAAATCAGATTTCTCATAATTTCTGAGATATTCCAAAAATCCAACAACATCTCTGAAATTTAATCCAATGGAGAGGACTTACAAAACCTAACAATCAAAATCAATATTTTAAAATCAAATCAAAAGTGTAATCACCTCGTCTTTCTCTTGGTTGCCACCGTGAAGAAGTCTGGGCCTTAGCACAACCTCCAACATCATCAAAACCACTGTCTCATAGCACCTCTACATCAACACGGTTGATTGCTCCAGCGTCAACGTAACCAATGAATCTAACGTTCAACTTCTTCTTCTCTTAGTTAATATCTTCGTACTTTTGCAATTACAGAATAAGAAAGAGAAAATATAAGAAAATAGAAAGAAAAGTAAAATGTTGAAAGTTAAATGTTTTATTTGTAAAGTAAATACTAGTTAGATTTCAACATAATCAGTTGTATGTTCATAATAAAGAAAGGGCAGCATAGGGTTTTTGTGCGTTGGGAGAAGGAAAAGTAGCGTTGGAAAATTAAAAATGTGTGCGAAGAATTGAAAATGTCTTACCATGTAATATAAAAGATAGAAAGTGATCCACAATGTAAATGTTTCTTATCTCATTGTACTCAAGTTAAACAGTCCTCAAATTTGCAAAAAAAAAAAAATTGACATGCTATATTCTTAAGATTATATAATGACATAAAAACTAACATGAAACTCTTAATTATGTAAATGCCTCTTATATTTGTACTTACAATCAAATGTCATGTCGGTTTGTATAGATTACATATGTGGAATACGAATCATATTTCCTGGAAAATATTTTCAAAATATACTACATACTAAAACATAGTTTTGTCATTAATCACAAAATATATAATAAATAGATCTTAACAAAAGTAGCTGAAATGTGAAATATGTAATATTATACTCAACCTATTTTCTTATACCTACAATTTAGGACATTCGAAATGCAATTCCTATTTTTTTAGGTATGAATTAACTTAAGTGATACCATACAACAAGAACAATCTCCATATTCCTTTAGTGTATTGCATATTCCTTGACTAATCTTCACTGTGAATATTCATATACTAATATTGCTATTTAGACGGCATACTAATTGTATCATGTTTTATAGAAACATATGAAATACTCAGGTTGGTTTAAATTTCAAACTATTTCGAATTAATTTTTTTATCATGTCACTAAACAGAATATTTAAACTAATAATATATAGTTAGGAATATGACATTTAAACTAATTTATTATCTTAATGTGAGCCAAATTATTTCTATCACATTAACTTTAATTAAAGATGTCAATCTTTGGATTCCAGTAAGTATTCCTAATTCACAATAAATGTACGTATACTATTAATTATTATAACTCTGAGTATATAAAATGAAAAAAAGAATATCCCAATATATAAAGCGATTGAGACAGATCATTGAGGTTATCCACCTCGTCAAATCAAATCATCCAATTATATCAAATCAAAATGAAACATTAGCAAAATCATAAGTGATCTATTTGTAGAGCATAAGTATATGAGGGTGTTTTAGACATTGTATAATATCTAGTATATCTCTTGTACACAGTATAAATATTGTATTACACTATCTAATAAACTCAATTCAGCCTTTACATCTATATGGTATCAGAGCTGTGATACCTAGGGATCTCTTTTCTAACTTTCACGCCGCCAAAGAAAAAAAAATAATTCAAAACTCAACATCATTGTTCATCGTCTTCCTCGCGATGTCTGCAACTCCAACCTCCTCTCATGAAACTGTTCTTGTTTCAGACTCTCAAAATCTTCTCAATGTTAACATGACCAACGTCACGAAACTCACGGCATACAACTTCCTCATGTGGAGCCGTCAAGTTCTAGCCTTGCTAGATGGTTACGATCTCGCCGGGTATATCGACGGCTCAACCGTTCAGCCATCTCCGACTGTCACCACCGATGGCGTACCTGCCACAAATCAAGCTTACACACTCTGGAAGAGGCAGGATAAACTGATCTATAGTTCTTTGCTTGGAGCAATCACAGTCTCTATCCAACCGATCCTCTCAACGACGATGACGTCCGCACAAATCTGTGAAACCTTGTCTTCAACCTATGCCAAGCCCAGTCGTGCCCACATACAACAACTACGCCAACAAGTTAAAGCCTGGACAAAGGGAACTATGACTATCGATTCCTATGTTCAAGGTCTCACAACACGTTTCGATCAGCTCGTGTTACTTGGTAAACCGCTGGACATCGAAGATCAGATGAGTATATACTCGAGGGTCTTCCTGAAGACTATAAACAGATCGCTGATCAGATTGAGAGCAGGGAAACACCTCCCTCTCTTACAGAAATCCATGAAAAATTACTCAACCACGAAGTCAAGCTTCAGGCCAAGACTCCAGCTCCATTGGTTACACCAATTACCGCCAATGCAGCTCAGTTCCGTCCCTCCTCCAACAACAACAATCGTAACAACTACCAAGGCCAAAATCGGAACAACAACAGAGGTGCACATACATGGCAGCAACAACAAAGGTTCGCGCCTCGAACTGATTCAGTGCCTCGAGGTTATCAGGGTCGATGTCAGCTGTGTGGTGCACATGGACACAGTGCACGTCGTTGCCAGCAGCTTCAAGGTACCTCGTATGCGCCAGCTCCAGGTCTTCTCTATAACACTCCATCGCCAACCTCATGGCAGCCAAGAGCTAACATGGCCATGGCGCAGGCATACGACCCCAACAACTGTATTCTCGACAGTGGTGCGACTCATCATCTCACGACTGATTTGAACAACCTTGCCATTCATCAGTCGTACACTGGAGGAGAAGAAGTCACCATAGCTGACGGTTCGACTATTCCTATCTTGCATACTGGTTCTACTTTCTTGACCTCTCCTACTCGATCTTATGCCTTGAACAATATTTTATATGTTCCTAACTTACAGAAAAATCTTATTTCCGTATACCGTTTGTGCAATTCTAACAATGTGTCTGTGGAATTCTTTTCTGCTCACTTTCAGGTGAAGGATCTCAGCACGGGGGTCCGGTTGCTCCAAGGCAAAACTAGAGACGAGTTGTACGAGTGGCCAGTAACTTCCCGCAACACCATCACCCTTTTCGCCTCACCCACACCGAAAACCACTATCACCTTCTGACACACTCGCTTGGGACATCCCTCTTCGTCTATTTTGCAATCTGTCGTTTCTCAATTTTCTTTACCGGTTTCTGATTCTTCTCAAAAACAGTTACCTTGTTCTCATTGCCTTATTAATAAAAGTCACAAGCTTCCATTTCATACAAACACAATCTCTTCTTCTCACCCTCTTCAGTACATCTACACAGATGTCTGGACCTCACCTCTCCTTTTTGTTGACCAATACAAATATTACCTCATCTTTGTGGATCATTTCACTCGATACACATGGTTATATCCTCTCAAAAAAAAGTCCCAAGTACGAGAAACCTTTATCCAGTTCAAAGCAGTGGTCGAGAAACACTTTGCTCATCCAATCTGAAATCTTTACTCCGACAATGGAGGGAAGTTTCTAGTGTTGCGACCATACTTAGCTGCTCAGGGCATTTCACATCTCACCTCACCACCACACACTCCTGAGCATAATGGAATAGCCGAAAGGAAGCATCGTCATGTTGTCGAGACTGGCCTCACTCTTCTCCATTAAGCTGCAATCCCAACTCACTATTGGACATATGCCTTTGCTGTTGATGTCTACTTGATCAATCGACAACCCTCACCAGTGCTCAACAACTTGTCTCCTTATGCGAAGTTATTCAACAAGGCGCCTAACTATCTAAAGCTGAGGATGTTCGGGTGTGCTTGCTTCCCTTGGCTTCGCCCCTACGCCAGCAATAAACTTGAAACAAGGTCTCTCAAGTGTGTCTTCCTGGGCTACTCTCTCACGCAGAGCGCCTATCTCTGCCTACATGTTCAGACCGATCTCATATACACATCTCGACACGTTACATTTGTCGAGTCCAAGCTCCCATTCTCATCGGCTTCTCGTGTGCCAACCCCAGAGGAAGAACATGCGCCACCTACCTTAACACCTGCTACCACTATTCCAATTCGACAGCCATCACTCGTACACTCGTCTCCAACGCCTCCCCCGAGCCAAGATCTTCACCAGATGACCTCGTCGTCAACTAGTTCTGCTTCTGCAGAGCAACATAGTGCAGTGGGTGCAGATGTGAATTCTCCGGTTACATCGTCAGGTAATGTACAAACAAACCCAGACCCTGTCATCCACACAACCCCCAAACCATCACCCACAAACACTCAAACCCAAACAGCTCCAACCCCATCGATAAACCCAGAACCAGATACCAAAATGCCCATCCTATGAGAACCCGTTCCAAGAACAACATAACTAAACCAACCAAAAAGCTTACCCTTTTAGCCCAGACCACCAAACCAGCAAGTCCCATACCAACTACCCTAAACCAGGCCATGCGAGATGAGAATTGGCGCCGCTCGATGAGCGCTGAATATGATGCTCAAATTGCGAACCATACCTTTGAGCTGGTTCCACCGGCGCCATCTCAGTATGTAATCAGTTCACGGTGGATACATACAGTTAAATATTTGGCTAATGGTGAAATTGACAGGTACAAGTCGAGATGGGTGGCTTGTGGCTATAATCAAGAATATGGTGTTGACTATGCAGAGACGTTTAGTCCTGTTGTTAAGTCAGTAACTATTCAACTCGTACTTCATCTGGCGGTCACAAGAGGCTGGCCGATGAAACAGCTTGACGTCAACAACGCATTCCTCCATGGTACTCTCACCGAAGAAGTCTATGTTTCGCAGCCTCCAGGCTTTGTCGATCGCGATCGTCCTCATCATGTTTGTCGGTTAAAGAAAGAATTGTATGGACTCAAACAAGCCCCCCGAGCCTGGTATCAAGAACTTAAAAACTTCTTAACGCAAATGGGCTGCTACAACTCAAGTGCCGACACCTCCGTCTTTACTTACATACACGGTGACCATGTTCTCTACGTTCTGGTCTACATCAACGACATCATCATTACCGGTAGCAGCTTGTCCGTACTCACCGCCTGCATTCATGTTCTCTCCTCCCGCTTTTCTCTCAAGGATCCTACGGATTTACATTACTTTCTGGGCATTGAAGTCACCCGTACACACATTGGACTTCACCTAATGCAGCGAAAGTACATTATTGATCTGCTCAATAAGATGCACATGCAGGATGCCAAGCCGGTTTCTACTCCTCAAGCTACCATGCCAAAACTCTCGATCACGTCTGGTACACCACTCGACGACCCAAAGGAATACAGAATGCTGCTTGGGAGTCTTCAATACTTGACGTACACTCGTCCAGACATTGCTTATAGTGTCAATCGCCTATCACAGTTTATGCATCGCCCGACGGATATTCATTGGCAAGCTGCAAAGCGAATTCTTCGATACCTGGCTGGTTCTTTGTCGCATGGAGTATTCATCAGCAGGCAGTCTCCTCTTCATCTTCATGCCTTCTCCGACGCAGATTGGGCTGGTGATACAGATGATTTTGTCTCCAGAAATGCATATATTGTGTATCTTGGCTCTACTCCTATTGCATGGTCCTCCAAAAGCAGAGTGGTGTCGTGCGTTCATCTACGGAGGCTGAGTATCGCTCTGTCGCTAACACGGCTGCTGAACTTTGTTGGATCTCTTCTCTCCTACACGAGCTCGGAGTTCCTTTGCCATCCACACCTACTGTCTATTGCGACAACGTCGGTGCTACGTACTTGAGTGTCAACCCAGTCTTTTACTCAAAAATGAAACACTTGGCACTTGACTTTCACTTCGTACGTGACAACGTTCAATCAGGAGCACTCTGTGTAACTCATGTCTCCACCAGAGACCAACTCGCAGATGCATTGACGAAACCACTGGCAAGGTCATGATTTAATGAGTTAATGTCCAAGATTGGAGTGATCAAACTCCCTCCATCTTGAGGGGGTGTGTAGAACAAAAGTATATGAGGGTGTTTTAGACATTGTATAATACCTAATATATCTCTTGTATACAGTATAAATAATGTATTACACTATCTAATAAACTCAATTCAGCATTTATATCTCTTCAAAAACATTAACCCTCCGACCAAAAATGTATTATCTACCATTTCGTTTTAGATCTTCGAGAAAAACAAGAACGGTATTAGCTTGATGGATGCAGGGTGCCTCATGGAGAAGCACCATAGCTTTCGAGGTAAAGCCATGGAGGAACACGAAAGTCATAGATGCTTTGGTTCAGAAAATCAGGTGAGAAAGGGAAGACCTTTGGAGAAACAGGTTGGTTGGTTTCTAATCTGGGAACGAACGTAGCAAAACATGGAATCGAAGGATGAGCAAAGGAGAAACAAGAGAGGACAATGGAGAGACAGAGAACCTTTTGTGGCTTCGTTGAGAAGTAGAAAAGCTTCTTGGTAGTAAAAGAGAGAGAACCAGTTGTGGATTCGTTTGGTAAGTAACCTTATCCTTATTTAAGATCCAGTTATATATTTCCTCTGATATTGAACTCACCAGTTGATCCATTCTCTTTGTAACAGATCCATTGATCAACTTTTTATATATAGGAAAGCATACGAGAATCTATTAAGGCAATCAAAATAGAAGGAGAGTGTTGTATCCTTTATTTGGATACTAAGCTATTCTTCCTCATCTTCCTCTCTCCCCAAATAAGATGTCCTCAAAATCACACAGATGACTCCTACTACTACTAGGCATGATCCCTTAAAACATATAAAGCTGATGTAGTATAGTTAAAAAGAAAAAAAGAATTCTCTTTGATTTAGTTTTTTGAAATGCAGGTTTGTGAGATAAACGGCAACACCACCTGTGGTTGCTGTGTTTGCAATTCATAGTTTCAAGAAAAAAATAACATTGAAAATGGAGCTAAGAAGAGAAATCGTTTTAGACATTTGGCTTCTAGAGAGAGACCCTTTATCTCAAGCACAATGAAGTAAATGAAGACAATAATCAAAAGCCTTAACAGCTCCTGAGAAAAATACCCATACCAAAAAAGTTATCAACAAGCATAGTTATATATATATTTGATTCAAACAAGATATATATGTCAGTGACGTCTCTTCACATCTACAAACGTTATACAGTCTTCTCACTTAAATCCTCCCATACATAAGCCTGAATTGGTCTTTATCTGATTTCCATAATGTCAATTATTTTTGTAGAGCTTATTGATGAAGTTTAAGCTTCCTTGATTAGAAAAAGGAACGCCCACTTGACATGTTCGCGTTTCTGATTCATTTATTTTATTGATAAAAATCTCAGAACACAAGTAGTCAAAGTAACAGACCAGTTCCAGGCCAGAGCTTAACTCATAATATGCAAGTGATAATAAAACACATTTCCCTGTGTAGTCACGAGAGATTATCTAACAGAAATATAGTAAAACATTGAGGTTCATGGTGTGAACCGCTAAAACAAATGATCTCATACCACTAAACCAAAACAGTCTTATGAAATATGCGTTGTTATGCTTATTAAGTACACAATTTCAATCAAAGTAGTTAATCTTACTGGAACTACTTCTTTCACATCATTGGAAAAATGGATTAGACAGGTGATTCAAAAATCTGCTTTTCAAATGCTGGTGCATTCCCCATTGTCTTTTATATTTTCATTTTTATATGGAGCATGATATATTATAAAAATAAAGTATGCTATTCATCTGATTTTTGTGTTTGATGTTGTAGTTTATTCATAAAAATCAACTTCTTCAAAAGCACAAGGTTTTGAAAGTAATAAATATTGTTTGGATCATTTGTCTCAACAGTGCATAAAAATCACCAAAAACAAAATTTAAAGTTGTTAAAATCACTTAAAATCTTAAAACTATATGAAAGTCTAACAAAATCAAAGTCTACAATGTCTGAAAGTCTAACAACTAGTTCTTTTGATAGATACTATCACAGAAACTATAACTATGACAATCTTCATTTAAAATAGAATAGTTCATTTCCTAATACTATCAAATGAAAAAAAAATTAAAGAGAAAACAACCATTAAAACTTTCAATTTTCAAATTAAAGCCAAAAAACCTTCAATTCGTGTTTGAGCCAAAAAGATTTTCAACTTTTAAATATTGGTCATTTTAACTCTTATATTTTGTTGACTCGGCCATTTAATAAACCTGAATAGTCAACTAATAAAATTGATTAAAAATAAACGTATGTTAACTTTCTAAACAACATCATTTTAAAATTTGATTAAAACATTGATCAAACGAAGTTATTTTGCTTCTGTAAACACTTAAAGCATATTTTTCGTGAAACAATAGTGAAGAAAATGAAGTTGATTTGGGGCTATAGTTTCACGAAAGATATGTTTTAAATGTTTACATAAACAAAAAGACGTTATTTAATCAATGTTTTGTTCAATTTTTAATATGATGTTATTTAGAGAGTTAATAAACATTTATTTTTAATTGATTTTAACAGTTAACTATTCAGATTTCTTAAATGGTCTAGTCAACAAAATATGTAAGTTAAAACAACTAATATTTGAAAGTTGAATACTTTTTTGGCTCAAACATGAATTGAAGATTTTTGGGTTTTAATTTGAAAGTTCAAGGTTTTAATGACTGTTTTCTCAAAATTTAAATAGTGTTACAAATCTAAGCTCTAATCTCAAATATATAAAATTGGGTATTAATGTTTTAAGATACGTATAATCTTAATACTAAACTTGAAAATCACGCAATTCAGAACATTTAGTAAAGATTTCCTTTTGAACATACCTAATCGCACCAAAAAAAATATATACCATTCCTAATTGCGTCAAAACAATTAAGTCTTAGCCATTGGAAAGGTACTTAAGGATTCATTCAACTTAAGAATCTAGCAACGGAAGCACCGATATACATTGTAACGGAAGTAAACAAACCTCCATTTTTTACAGTAAGTGACATCTTTCTCTGGAAATTATAAAACGGTTTCGCTCAGCTGCGTTGAAACTCTTTCTAGAAAAGATCACAGTTCTGACAAACAAAGGAAAGCCGCTTCTAGATGTAAAAGTCTTACGTCATTTGGTTGCATAATGCAAAATCAATCTCTGCACTTATGTCTTATATGTTATGTCTTTTTTTTTGCTCAAAAACCTATAAGAGGAGAGTATCTGTGTAAAAAAAAAAGAGAGGAACTATCCTATTTTAAATACTCCATGTATGAATCTGAAAATATCTTGAAACTCTTCAAAGTATACCCACGACCAAGTTTCTGTTCTATAAAACTTAACTTCTCTTTTACAAAGTTCTGATCTTGAATCTACAAAGTTCTTAGGTATTCTTAAAGTTTGCAGTCAAGTTGTGTTCTAACTTGTCTCTTTAATTATTCTTAATAGTTTATAATGACTGAAAATCTTCTTTTAAACAGTTTGATTGAGTTGACTACATATATAGGTTGAACTCAACAATTTATGTCATAAATATTTATGAGAGAGTGAGGAAGAAACTCAAAACGTTTTCGTTTATACACAAATATAATTTTTATACTATTGAGAAACAAACCTCCGTTTTCGTTGATACATCATTTTATATAGTAAATCCGCTAAAGTTGAATATACGATAAACAAATTACATGTAAACATCAAGATTTTTATTTTTTAAAATATATATAGTTATAAAAACAAAAATAAAAACTAGCATGGGTCAAACTCTAGTATATAGATTAAAAGTGCATGTAGTTTTTATGGAAACATTGTGGTCGATATGTTTTTAATGTTTTGGTAAATATGATCAGTCTCGGCGAATGATTTATAGTGTACAATATAGGTGTGTATTTAGAGTTATTTGATATGGCAGATTTAGTTGAAATAGAAGGGATTATTTATTCCTAAATATTTAGTTCTAGATTTTTAGCTATGTGTTCGTAAATCATCTATTCTATTAAAATAGAAACATGACTTATTGATAAATGTTATGTCCAACTATGTATTTTATTTATTTAAGAAATAAATATATCAAATTAAATTAATATTAAATACACATATGATTACAAAAGAAAATTAAACAAATTTTTTAATTTATCAAAACAAAAATCAAACAAAAAATATACCTGTAATTTTTAAGGGCGGGTCAGAATCTAGTATATATGGTTAATTAAATATCATTTAGTTTAGATTTGTACTTTTGATCACTGGTTAGTAGAATAAACCAGTGTATAACATATTATTGTTTTGGTTCCTATCGTGAGAATATTCCTATAGTGACATTTAGACGTAAATAAAATGATTTTTAAGGGTAATTTCTAAAATGGTGATTACCTTTGACCTCTGCATTAACAAACAACTAGAACATTTGACCTCTGCATTAACAAACAACTACAGTTCGATCCGCGACCCCATACGAATGTTTATTTTCAAAATTTTATATAAATATTTCATGATTAATGATAAATTATTTAATATTGACTAAGTAAATAATTGTAAACCGGATCAGCTGGTCTGACTGGTCGGTCAATGACTTTTTAACTGGTTTCAAATTGTGTCAATAACATGATTTTGAGATAAACTGACAAAACCGATCAAATTGGTCAAACTCGCTAAACCGGTAATCTGATTCAATATTAAAATCCAGTTTTCTCAAATTTAAGTTCAAAAAACAAAACATTCCAAATTTTAAAAGGATTTCATAAAAATTCATATTATTGTTAATACTTATTTAAACACATTAGTTTTAAAATATTTTTATATTATTTTTGAATACTAATAATGATATAATTTTTATATAAAATAATTATATATATATTTATTATATTTTATACTAAATTAAAATATTAAAACTCGTTTGGATCGGTTCGATCACTTACCTAATTATTCTGTTGAGTCAATATCCGGTTCAATTTCATAAGATTGAATTGAATGGAAGGAAAACAAAGAAAATGTGAAAGGATCTTCAAATTTTGTTTAGATTAATTATATTATATCAACTTTGAACATAAATATTATATCAACTTTGAAACCGTGAACTATTTGCCACTTGCGGTTTGTCACTATTCAAATAATCATTTTTTTCTAATATATCATGTTATATAAACTCTTCGCAATATTTTTTTAGAAGTTTGTTAGGTATAAAGCTGTTTTTAATGTATATGAGGGTGAATGAGTATTTAAACATCAACTAATTTTCATTTTTAAAAATAAAAAATAAAAATGACATGTTTACAATAAAAAAAAGTATGGTGCAAAAAGCACAACATATTGGTTCAAAAAAGAGTGTACATATTTATGTACTGTTAGTAAATTATGAATTTTTAAAGTTGTTTTAAATGAGAACAGATTAATTAATGCTAAAATTTAGAAAACTGATATATTTTCAGTGGCATAAGTTGTAAACAATTGCGTGCGTCAACGGTTAAGCCAAAATGGTACTTCAACTTTAATAAGATATATGTCGTAATAAATTTAGAACTTTTAAGTCATACACCCACACGTTTGCAATTAGAGCTTACTTGTGTAAAATCGGAAACTTCTTATCAGCTTTACAAGCTGTTACTGGTTTAAAAGTGATAAAAGAGCTTACCAACATCAGCAAATCAAATAAAGAAACAACAAAACATGACAGATTGGCAAGATTAAAATTGAAAGGTTGATTTTTTTCACAGCTCATGAAGCTTCAGTTCATACGTACCAGCTGGAGGGATGACATGAAATGAGAGCTATGTTGCAGAACTTCTAGACTTGTGTTTTTTTGGTATACTACTGCCATGCGCTGCTCGTACCACTATTTCCCTCCAACTTGTACTGCTTATGCCACTTCTTTCCAAGTTCTTCGAGAAACACATCTTTGATCTCTTCAACTTCACTGGGTTTCCATTGTTCAGTCAACGAGACAAGCACAACGACATCATAGCTCATCTCGAGTCTCTGCTTGAGATTGTTGGCGCAACAATGACTGGCCAGTTTAACCACTTCAGAACTGCTACCTCGGTTCTTTTCCATGACCTTGATGGTTTCATCAATCACCCTTGCGAAGGAGACTTCCTCAAGGTTCATAACCATATAGATGTATGAGGATGTTCATATATTTTTATCTACAACTTTTTGTCATGTTATTAGTTCCATCAGAATCACTCAAAGTTGTATACATCCAATTGTCTTGTAATCATTTATGTCACTGTAATAAAAGAGATATCATTTGTTACAAAAATCAAATATTGTATATCAAAAATTGGTGAGATGTTTATATATTTGACTTGAGAAAAAGTAAAAGACCCTACTTGCTTATCTTCTTCAACATAAAAATTAATGTTTTTTGTGTGTAGATAATCTAAAGATTAGGAGGTTTCTAGATAATCAATCACCGTCATAATCTAATTTTTGCTTTTGTTTTGCTTTTGTTTTTTTATTTTTTTTTTTTTTGCTTTTATTTATCTAAATTTTGTTTTGAATAAAATTGTATATATGCTTTTTATACTTTTTGTATTGATAACAATTAGGTGTCAATGAAGTTAGAAGCAACGTGGATGAGAGGATGATGCTTATGAGGTTTAGGTGAAAGTACTAAAGATGCTTTATGCTTGGCCAGTGAGTTGAATTGTCTCATACTTCTCAGATCATCCATTTTAATCGTTGAACTTTATCAACCCCTCCATTTGTAGGCTTGGTGATTTAGATTGGTTCAAGGTTAGACCTAAGAAAGCAATCTTACATGTGATTTCTTTCTCTACTAATCTCGTAATAAAGTCATGATCCTTAATGCAATAGTCAATATGAGTTTACTCTGATAATAACTTTGATAAACCTGGATTACCTATTTGTCATATATGTGTTTGGCCGTGCTTATGCTTTAATAAAAAGGATGTTTTCCTTATTTTTCTTATTTGTCTGAAAAAAGAATATGTGTATTGTAAAAGTTTTTATATCAACGTATTTGTTTACCATAAGTAAAAGGATTGTTCTACAATAATTCATATTTTCATATTGTTCTAACCAATTTCCTAGCAAACATATTTGTGTGGAGAGCTATCTTTGTTAAACTAACTATGATTGCAAGAAGACATGCAGCCACACTGGTAATAATTCATTTGTCTTGTTGTGCTGGGCTTACCTCTACTAACTTTCTTTTTTTGTGAACTCCTTTCTTTTATTTAATTTATGATGGTTTTTTCCCTGAAACTTGTTACTAAACCAAGTGAGAAGAGAAGTTCGTCTCTTTAGCTTTTTGATACTCAAGGTAACAAGTAGTATTATTATTCATGTTGAATTTGAGATGTCTAGTCTTTATATTTTTGCATCTTGGTTCTCCACCACCACTTACTGTGGTCAGTACTGTTCCATATATTTTAAGGGCTCCAATCAGCACTAGGCTTCAGCTATGTAAAACTTTTTTAGAAGAATCAATGATAGGTACGAGTCTAAGAAATGGCAACTGCTACTTAAAAAAGTGGTAAATATGTGTAGACCCTTATAAGTAGTACTAAGATTAGATGCACAAGATAAATGTAATGAATTTGACTATTTGCTTTAGCATATTGTAACACTTCAAAAAGGAAACATCCTGCAAATATCAGACTCAAATGATGCAAAAAATGTCCACAATATCATAAGCAACACACTCCACATTTGAATTAAAAATAATCCACAAACAAATAAAAATGAAACATGGGAATTAAAAACAGACAGATCCAAGTCTGGTTCTGGTTTGAGTTTTTTCTTTGGGGATGAAACTCAGAATCTGATGAACCCTTTGTCTTGCAAACTCTCTACAGTCTCCTTTATGCTAACCTCCAATGGCACAAACTCAACCCCAAGAGACTCTGCTTTCTCTTTAGACACTTTGTATGTTGGAATAAATATCTTTTCATCAGCACACCTGCAATACAGAAAAAAAAAAAGATGGATTCTTTTCGAAGATCTTAACAATTTCTATAAAGAATAACCAAGTTCTGTTTCTGAGGAAAAAAAAGACTTACTTCTCAGGGAGTTGAAAATCAGGGTAAAGATCATGCAAGATGTTAACAACTTCAGAGTAATGAGCAACTCTCTCCACCAAACAGTATCTTCCATTAGCATTTGGATTCTCAAACGCTTGAATGTGAGCGTTAGCTACATCTTTAACGTTAACCCACCCGAATGTCGCATTAGGAAACGTCTGTGCTCCTGAAGATGCAAATCAATGTTGAGTCTTAGTACATGTCTGAATAAAACCAATGCTATATCTTTTCTCTTTACCTTTGATCAAGCTTAGTACTGCAGCAGCACTGGTGTTAAGCGTTGGCTGTAAAAGAGGACCAATCACCATTGCTGCGTTTATCGAAACCAACTGCATATCGTTCTCTTTCGCGAACTTCCACGCTGCGTTTTCAGCTAATGTCTTGGAGAGTACATACCATAACTTTGAAAAAGATGAAAAACAGTGTTTCAGCAAAAACAGAGTGGTAACTTGGATACCACGCAACCCTAAGTTATTTTTTTTATTTACCTTGGCAGCTCTGCAGTACTCAGGATCGGCGAACCAAGACTCATCAACTATGGTATCGGGTGTTCGAGGCATACCATTGAAAGCAACAGATGCTATAGATGAGGTTAAGACGACTCTCTTAACAGAGGGAGTCTTCAAGCAAGTGCTTAGAACATTGATTGTTCCTTTCACCGCTGGATCAAGTAACTCAGCCTTAAAAGAAAAAAGACACAAATAAATCAGAAAGAGAATGCCAATAATAAGACAGAGACAGAGACAGAGACAGAGACAGAGACAGAGACAGAGACAGAGACAGAGACAGAGGGAGACCTGAGGATCTTTGACATCGTGATAGAATGGTGATGCGGTGTGGAAAACTCCTTGGCAACCATCAATTGCTGAATCGAAAGAGCCTTCTTCTAACAAGTTTGCTTTGAACAGTTGAAGCCTTTCCTTTGCACCTTCTAATGCAAGCAAATGCTCTGTTTTTCTCGGATCATCTGTATCATTCAACCATGTATACATAACCAGTCTATGAATCTTGAATCATCCAAGAACTATTAGATCTAAAGATCTCTACATCATTTCCAATTCCTTAAAATGAATCTTCTATGAGATTAATTAGAGAGAAAAGAGACGGACTTGGATCGCGAACAGAGGCTTTAACGGTGTAGCCACGGAGAAGGAGAAGCTTGACGATCCATGAAGCAATGTAACCTGAAGCTCCTGTCACACACACCGTCTTCTCTTCTTCGCTACTCATTCTTCTCTCAGATCTTCTCTGTGTTTGAAATGTTCAAAACAGAACATCAGGATTTCTTTTTTATGTTTTAATTTCTGTTTGGTCTTGAAGCGCGCCATTTTTGGGAAAGTTCGTTAGAGATTTCAACGGGATTTAATCTCGTCCGTACGTTTATTAATAAGCTAAAATCCATACTTTATGGTGAAAATGAACTCAGTTTGTAAATTTATTAACCAGGAAAAACATTTGGTTTTTGTCTGAAAATCAAGCTACATTTTCATGACATTATTGGAGTTGCTCTGCCTTGCTGCTGCCGGTTTTCTCTCAACCAACAAATCTCAAAGTGTTTTAGATGTACTTCTGTTACACTAGTCTATTGGGCTAGACAATGTTCCTCTCCTCTTCAGCATCAAATCCTTGGTCAGCGCCTTTGGCATGTGCTTTGCACAAGTTCTGTAATTTTACAATCATTTTGAGCTTACAGTATAACTTTCGTTTTTAGATTATGAGTTTATTACTCTTTTTCCTGTATCATATGAATTCTCGAGTCGTTTAGTTTCACTTGCTGCAGAATTAGCTGTCTCATGTGACTTCCATTAGCGCTTTTTCAGCTCTGCCTTGATCGACTAGGTAGACTAATTATGCATGCTATACTCTCTCATGATGTTCTATTTTTTTTTCTGACGGCTCTCATGATTAGGGATGGGCATTTCGGTTTAATTTTGGATTTGTATTGGTTTCAGTTTGGTTTGATTAATTTGGGTTCTATAAAACTCTACCCAATCAAAACCAAATTAGCTTTAGTTGGGTTCGGTTTGAGTTTAATTCGGTTCGGCTTGGTTTAGATTTAATTCGGTTCACTTTATTATGATTTGGTTTGGTGTAGTTCGGTTTTGTTATAAAATATACATGTATTAGTTTGGTAAAATAGTCTAACTTATAAAAAATTAGATTATGAAATATAAACTTTGTTAGTTAGAAAAAAATTTACTACTAAAACAATGTATCTGAAACTAAAAAATATGAATATTAAGTTTATCTTACGTAAAAAAATATAGTCCAACTAAAAACAGATCTTCACAAAAATCTAAAGCCAAATAAAAACCAAAACCCCAATTTAACTATAAGAAAAAAAAATGAAAACCACGTGTTAATATATATATGGAAGTTAAGAAAAAAAGGAAAACAAAACTTTAACTAAAAAATTACAACATGTTCATATACATATATATATATATATATATATATTAAGGGAGATCTTTTCTTCCCAGAGTGTGCCACGTCAGTCTTTTCTAAACCCTGAGAATTCGCCACGTCATTATCTTATTTACGTTTTCCTTTTGTTTACGAACTACTTCATGTATTGGGCTTGGTGTAGATTGTTTATGTAAATACAAATTAAAAAGGCATATATTTGGATCTTATATAATTACTTTGGATCTTATCTAATTGTGGTCCGTTACCAGGAGCAGACTCTCTTTCTTGAAGGTGTAATCTGTTTGCTCTAATTTCATCGTCGTCGTTGTTCACAAATCCGAGTAACGGACTTGCCCTGATTTATGATGAAGCCATGAACTCAACATTTAATCTCACTAAATTCTTCCCCCACTACTTCTAATTTCGTCAAAGCCTTCGATCTCTTCGGATTCTTCAGGGATTATATCCTATAAATAGACGTTCTCGGCTTCATGGAATAGGGATCAATCGTAACAATGTCTTTAATACAGTAATTAACAATAGCTCTCCACCATATATATAGATAAAATACATTGGATTATCGGTTTGATTCGGTTTAAAACCAAACCAAACTAAACCATTTGGGTTGAGTAAAACATAAATCAATTGGGTTATGTAAAGAACACAGATGGGTTTAACTTCGGTTTGGGCTTTTCGCTCACTCCTACTCATGATGTTATATACTTGTTGCTTAAAGACCCCACAATCGAGACAGCTGTTCTCTGTTCTGCTAGAAACCGGTCTTAATCATGGCTTATGTAAAACTTAATCACGACAACCTGTTAGCCTGCAATCAACTTTTACGGCTAAATGACAAACTTGCATTTTGTTTTAGGTTGAGTTGGTCCTCTTGTTTACGCATCTAACCTTATTTAGACTTCTTACAACTCAGGTGATCTTTTATGATCTTTCGGATAGCAACTAGTCAACGACCATATATTATTTCTTTTTTTTTTTGAATGAACCATATAGTATTTCAAAATCTTAATACATTTTCATTTACCATTATTATTATATGATTTGAGTATTAATAAGAGCATGGGTCCAAAGGACAAAGTAAAAAATATCATTTAAATCATCCTTCAAATTTGTTTGAAATAAAGTGTCAATTTTTGGTAAACTACAAAATAAAGTACAATTTTCGGTAATTAACAAAGTAAATGTTTAAATAAATCATTATATAATATGATTATTGAGTTATATAATATCTAAAACTAAAATGTAAAACATATAAATATCTAAAATATACATTGATTTAGTATTAAAATTAGGTTGTAGAATTTTGGTTGAAATTGTTTACCTAGGTTCATGAATTTTGCCCCACACATTATTATTGGGAACTTTTAAGAGTTATTTTCACTGCAGGGCAGTTTCCAAGTTTTTATTACAGGTTAGGGCAGTTTCTGCTACTAGAGCAGTTTTTGTGTGAAAAGTCATAAATTGCCCTTAAAAATGGTAACCAACAGCATATAGTTGGTTGGAGTTTTATTTCACTCGTTACAATTTTAAATTTTTAAAAAGTGGGGTGGGCCCAACAATTAAAGCTATCTCTTTTCTTTTTTAATTTACCGGACGTGTAGAAAAGCTTATTCACTTTCCATAACTTTTACTGAGGTCTGATAGAGAAACCAGAGAAACGATAAAGAAGAGAGGAGCGACGACGGCGACATCTGAAGATTAAAATTTTCGGGGAGATTGTTCGACGAGCGATGAGTGATGGCGGTGACGATGTCAAAGAGACGCAACCGGCGTAGAAAAGAAAAAGTCGACGGTTTGTTATGTGGCGATTATTTTTTGATTTGATGTTGTTGTGCCTTTTTCTGATTAAGTTTGTTCTGTAGAGACGGTGGAGGTAGAGGATGTAAAACAAAGGCTACCAGAGAGAAAAACCCGAAAATCGATGAAGAAACGAAAAGTGGAAAAGGCGATTTATGGTGAAAAAATTCAGAACCGATTTGTGATACATGACCGGTTCGAGCTGCAAAGATAGTCGTGACTGGTTCGAGCTTCTCCGGCGCAGCTCGCCTTCGTTACGAAAGCTCAATGAGCAACAATGGCCACTTTTGACTTTATTTCACATCTGGTCCCTTGACTCATGAGTATATTCATTTCTGCCATAAAGTTTCTAATTTGCAAATATATCTCTTTCAAATTGACTCTTCACTTTTTAAGTGTACATACCAGACTTTTCAAATTACACATGTACACTATCATATTTGTTGTACATGTGTACGCCACCAATCTTTAATGTACATATGTATACTGGCGAATGTACACAACTTTACAACATGATGAACATGTACGCAAATTAACTTTACAACATGATGGACATGTACACAATTGTTTGTTATCCACATGTACAATGATGCACATGTACACAAATTAACTTGTACAATAATACATGAATGCTGAATTTTATTAAAAGGTCGATGGATATCTGAGTATCAACTGTTGATTCATAGTCCTCTCATGTAATGATTTATCCACTATATATGTGTAAAACACCAGCACATAATTCATTCACTCTCTTTGCACACGTGTACACGATACATCGTGTACAAAAAAAGTTATACACAAAACAACATTCTTTCTACATGGAAGCATGCTCTCATATTAAACCAAATCGATGGAAGAGGTTTATAGAAAAATATTTCACAGACGCATTATGATTAATGTGTATAATATATATATTATATTTTACTAGACATTTACATATACACATATGATTGATACATATGTCAGATATCCATTTCATTTGAAAGTATATATGTTTGACGAGGACTAACGTGTACAATATACTTATTATAATTTATTAGACATTTACATGTACATATATGTTTGACATACATATCAGATGTCCAATATACATATTATATCAGACTGTAAGTCATATGTTATATAGTCAAAAGAGAGGAGATCAACCAAATACGATAGCATACATGTGTACAAGAAAAATGAGGATGACATGTGTACAATATCATGTTAATGTTTGATATAATCAATTACATTTCATCATCAAGTTAGTATTTGACATAATTGGGTTGTGTACATTATGTATCGTGTACATATGTACACTGTGACCTCTGGGTGTACCCATGGACGTTAATCCTAGGTGTACATTGAAATTATGTGTATTGTGTTCTTCTAGGTGTACATGTGGACGATGATCCAGAGTGTCCACGTGAGTATTGGGTGTGTGTGTCTTCTCTTCGTGCACGTGTGGACGCTGATCCAGAGTGTTTGTGAACCATCCTTCTGGTGTACACCAAGAAAGTTGAGGTCTTTCTTTCAATTTGTATCAGCTTGGCCTGATACACGGCATGATGAGCGAAGGCATCATATGTCGTGCACTCGTAGGTTTTTAAGGCTGTTTTGGGGACATGAATCTCTGCCATGTAAAGGATTCTCCTCGATGTGGGTGCTTGTTGTTTGTCTCTTTTTGTATCAAAAGTGACGAAGATATTCATGCTTATGTGAACTGCTAGGCATGTAATAGAAAAAATATGAGATCGTACCGTCGTTTGACTATATAACCGGTGGAGTCGTAAGTCCTGTTGCAAGCTCTTTGGCAATGGGATACCAGTAACACAAAACAGAGGGAGGACCCGTATCCGTGAAAGTGAAAAAATCCTTTGCGACGTTATTTTGTAGTTCAACAAAGGTCATTCCAGCGTGAACAAGGACAATCTGTAACATTTCTTCTTATCGATTACAAATTCCCAAAGAAAGCTTACGGTGGTCCATTCTCCGGGGATAATCATGCAATGGTCTATCATGGGAATATGCGGTTAAGAAAGCATGTTAGATTAATGGATGATCGATAAGGTTAAGTGGGTGTTAGAAAACAAACCTTTGAGTGTTAGAAAACATATATTTTTTTTAGCAGCAATAATCTGAGGAAGATGAAGTTTTCTAGAAAAACAGTAAAAAAATAATAAAAAAGATGAGAAAAAAATGTTTTGATAAAGCCCAGAAAATTTGAACCGTTGGTGAAAAAAGGACAAAGTTAATCTGATGGTTGGTATGGGAGACAAATATATGTCTTGTCGACAATGAAGAATTAATTTGGTCCGTTGAGATGGTATATAGATGTGTGGAGGAGGTTAAATCCCACCAATACAATAACTTTAGTTAGACAATTAGTTAGTTGCAATCGGACTATCTCATTTGTAAAGCAGAAAATAGTTGGCATAAACTACCTTGGTAGCATAAACTGCTCCATTATGTAATAAATAACTTGAAACTGTCCTAGGGTGTAATTCTTTCAACTTTTAAACCTTTAAACCAAAAAGGAAATGGAATAAATAATTAATTGAATCGGGCCTTTTGGGCTAGGAAAGGGAAAGGAGTAACTTTAAAAAGAAACACGTGGCAAAGAGAGAGAATCTTTCGTGAGAGAAGTCCTTTGATTCCCCTCTTTCTCTCTCACAATCATCATCACAGACTCATCACTTCTCTGTTTTTTTTTCTTCTGTCTCCAGATTTCTCTCAGATTCCGACCCAAGTCAACTCGTCGCCGCTTTTGTCGGAATGATAACGCGGATCCTCTCCGATCTCATGGATATGCCAACGGCGGTTGCTGCCGGTGAATCGGTATTGGGTACAATCAAGATCGCTGTGATGCCAATAGCTAAAGTGTTCACCATGTGCTTCTTGGGTCTTCTCATGGCTTCTAAGTACGTCAACATCTTGCCTCCCTCCGGAAGAAAACTCTTGAACGGCGTAATAATCTTTCTTTCTTTCTTTTATTTCATCTCCAGTGTTTGCTTCTCTCTCTGTGTGTCTCAACAAGTGTGTGTGTGTCATGTTCTGTAATATTACAGTTGGTCTTCACGCTTTTGCTTCCCTGCTTGATCTTTTCCCAGCTCGGACAAGCCGTCACTCTCCACAAGATGCTTCAGTGGTTTTGTTTCTTTTCCTCAAGTCTCTTTCTTTATTTTTATTTTTTCTATAGGACCCATTAAAGGCTTATTCTTTTGATTTGTTTCAGGTGGTTTATTCCGGTTAACGTCGTTCTTGGTACAGTCTCAGGCTCGTTAATAGGCTTTCTTGTTGCTACCATTATTCGGCCTCCTTACCCTTATTTCAAGTTCACAATCATACAAATCGGAGTTGGTTAGTAACACTTGTCTTGTCTGATCTGCTCTTTCCTCTGTCATCTCAGTTTATGTGTCTTTTTTTTTCAGGTAACATTGGCAATGTTCCTCTTGTGTTACTAGCAGCTCTATGTAGGGACAAATCCAACCCTTTTGGTGACTCTGAAAAATGTAGCATTGATGGCACTGCTTACATCTCTTTTGGTCAATGGGTACGTGTAGCATTGATGGCACTGTTTGTTTCCATGATCATTCAGGGACTTTAATAAACTATTAATGTCAGGTTGGTGCCATCATCCTCTACACTTATGTGTACCAGATGTTTGCTCCTCCTCCTGAAGGTTTTGATGGAGAAGAAGAAAATCTTCCTTTGAAAAACGTACCACTAGATGCTCCTGCTGCTCCAGAGCAAGTCCCCTTGCTTACTCATAACTATCCCAAGGACATTCCACCCTCTCAAGCTTCCCTCCCTAGAGGAAGAGTGGATTCAAAGATTACACAGATCTTTGTTTACCTCTATGAGAAGTTGAAACTGAAGCAAATCATCCAACCTGCAATAATTGCTTCAGTAAGTATCTCTCCCCTGTTCCGTTCTGACAATCTGATGAACAAAGAGATGTTGTTTAGACGTGTTTTCTTTGTTTACTTCCAGATTCTTGCCATGATACTTGGTGCAATACCTTTCACGAAGAAGTTAATATTCACAAATGATTCACCTCTTTTCTTCTTCACAGATAGCTGCATGATTCTTGGGTAAGCACACTCTTTATTTGTCTTCTGCCAATAAATACGTTAATACAACCTTAAAAACTTCAGGGACGCCATGATACCATGTATCTTGCTTGCACTTGGTGGGAATCTCATTAACGGTAAGGATAGTTTATCTATCAATTTCATATAGATCTTTGTTTTGAGCCCATCTTATTGGAACTTTCTTGTTTAAAACATTTTACAGGACCAGGAAGTTCAAAACTTGGTTTCAAGACAACAGCGGCGATTATAATTGGACGGTTGGTGTTGGTGCCACCAGCAGGACTAGGAATAGTGACATTAGCAGACAAACTTGGGTTCCTTCCAGCTGGTGACAAGATGTTCAAGTTTGTGTTACTTCTACAGCACACAATGCCTACCTCTGTGCTCTCAGGTGCTGTTGCTAACCTTAGAGGCTGTGGAAGGGAGTCAGCTGCTGTGCTCTTCTGGGTTCATATTTTCGCCATCTTCTCAATGGCTGGGTGGATGGTACTGTATATCAACATACTCTTCTAGATTCTTCTTCTTATTTTATTTTTCTTTCTTTCTTTCTTGTGTAATGCCACATGAGCTGAGCGACCTTCCTCTTGTTTGCTCTGAATAAATCAAAGTATATTATAGTTTCTGACCTGTGCTTTTAAAAAGGTTTAAACTTCAATCAAACTAACATGTCACATGTGCAAACAACACAAAGTCAATATCCATGAGATGAAACAGAAACAAAAACTCAAGCATTATCAGCTGTCAGAAAAACGGCATCCATCTTCTGGTCCTGTTCTCCCTTTCGCGGTCAGAGATTACTATATCCTTTCTCTGTGTGTTGCTTAGCCACATTGATGCCAGCACTGTTGGGATAAGCTTGAAATAAGTTAGAAATAAAACTATATATTTCCTACCGAGTTATGGAATAGAAATAGGAAAGTCCTAGGTGTTTTAGGAGTTATCTAAACATCCTTATCTATTGTGTTTTAGGACTTTATATTCTTATATATATGGATATGTCAAAGTGTGGCATAACATAAGAGTTTGGGATTGAGCTTAAGTTTTGAGTGAGTTTCTTAAGCATTTATAAAGAGAGTTAGTCTTTATATAATCTTCGATCTCTATATTTGGTATCAGAGCTTCAGGAAACAAAAACTCAAGCATTATCAGCTGTCAGAAAAACGGCATCCATCTTCTGGTCCTGTTCTCCCTTTCGCTGTCAGAGACTACTATATCCTTTCTCTGTGGGTTGCTTAGCCACATTGCCAACACAACACCCACTAGACTCACAACTGGTACAGCAGCAGACAAGGCTCTTCTTCACATGCTTCTCTCCAATGATAACACTAGGAAGATTCCTCACGCATGACAGAGATGCAGGTGGTGCACCTCTTCTTAAATTGTCAGACTCATGTAGTTTCTCAAGCAGTTCTTCAAAGCCTCTCTCATCAAGATAATCTGCAGAGTATGGAGAGAACTCAAGATCTTCCAAACCAGTGAAGATGTTGCGAGACAACCCCTGCCTCCTCTCTATGATTCTTAGAGGAAACCTTCTCACAAACTCAGGAGATTCAAACCCAATGCTGGATCTGAGATTTTGAAGACTTAGAAATATTTTTTTACAAATTTTAGTAATTTTTATACATAATTTAGGAACTTATGTCTATACAAGAAATTTATAAAAAATCTAAAATACCAAATCCAAATCCAATATTTCATTGGACTGTATCCAGAAAATCATGCATTATTCAAACCAAGTCACGGAGTTGTAGCTCTCACTTAGACTAGCTAAATAGTTTCTACTACACCGTTGCCCCCAACCACAGATGAACCGGACCTTCCTCCTCCCTTATCATCTCTTCAAATAACTGTATAGATTCAAAACATCATTATACAATAGAGAAATTCTCTTAGATAGCCACTTTTAGTTTGTTCTTCACAAAAATAGTTTTAAGGAAGAAAATGACCAAAATAGTTTTTTTAGAAGCTAAATTTTTTATTTATATGCATTTATACCCCTAGAGTTAAATAATTTAGACTTTAGGGTTTAGATTTCAGGGGTGGGTTTGGGGATAGGGTATCAAATTTCAAAAAAAAAAAAAATGAAAATTTCAAAAAAAAAAAATATTATTTTGGTCATTTTATTTTTCTAGGACTATTTTGTGACAAAAACTTAAAAAAGGCTATTTAAGAGAATTGCCCTATACAATATTCTTTTAGTTTCTTTCTTTAAAAAATAACTAACATTATAAAATATATATTCATCATCAATTTTGGAGAAAAATAATAAAGAATAAACATTTTGTCAATTTGAATTATAACTAAATAATTATTATATATAGTTCAAATAAAATTTTACTATACAATTTTTTTTAATTAATAGGTTAAATTATTGAGACAATTAGCTAACTACACCCAGTAGAGGTTTATATTTTTTAACTACACAATGATTTGGTGTATGGCATATAAGCCATGGGTAGAAGATTTTACCACTATGTGATGACGGAATCTTCTGCTACATACACTGATATTGCATGGAGTAGAAAAATGTGTCAGTTAAATAGAGTGGCTTCAAGTTCATAAGTTTAGAGCTGAAACTTTTTTTAGCTACATGATATCTACTCATATTTACAGTCATATTATTAAAAAGAATAAAAAAATATAGTCTATGGAGAGAAACTAATGGAGAGAAATAATTAACAATATGGCTATAACCATATGAAAGGAGTTACTAAGACAAACTATCTCTTTCCATGACAACCAAACAAACTATCTCTTTACCACGATAATAAACAATATGGCTAACTCATTTCTATATGATGTATATAGCCTCACCAAAAAAAACATGCGTCATATAAATCTCTCTCCATTAGTCTCAAACTAGAGGAACTACGAGCATATGAAAATGAATACATTTGGGGGATCTTCTGATCTGTCTAACAGCCACGAACAACACATAAAGGTTTCAGCTAATGTAATTTGTAACCGATAAGGCATAGTGCTATATATCATCTAACATGTATAGGATAACATATCAAAAGATGTCGTATAAAAAATAGTATTTAGACGCCAACGCCGAAAATACATCAAATACTTTAATGGTTTGTGTAAAGTGATCTAAATATATCTAAATACATCATGTATATATTTCTAAATATATTTGTATTGTTGTTGTGTTGAAAGTTACTATAAAATATTTAGTTGCAATCTAAAATATTAGCATATAATATTTTAATAGACGAAAACATCAAAAAGTATTGTTAAAGTAGCATTTAAAAAATGAGTTCTATGTAATTGAAAATAAAATGTTAACATTTAATATTAGATATTATACATTAACATATCGTCTATATTTATTAGTTAACTATAACATTAGTATGTAAGCAGAAATGTAATAAGTACATTTGATCAATGTTGAATCATTTTAGAGCGGGTAGCGGGAATCGAACCCGCATCGTTAGCTTGGAAGGCTAAGGGTTTTAGTCGACGTCGATAAAAATAATGTTAAAAGAAAATTTTTATAGTTAATAATAATTCATATTGTTAAACGATAAAAAGAAAATTAGAGGCAGAAGTTTATAGTTAGCAGTGATCCATAATATATGTATATGGTGCATTGGTTGATTCTGTCTTGCTTACAAAACTATCTATCAATTATCTGAAGGAAATTCCAATCATATTATCAACGTGATCATCTTCTATCTGGTCCTCCCACCCATAGTCGTGTCTAAGACCATCAACTCTGCATCGTCATCTAATATGGACATCACATGGATCTGGAATGATAGGAGATTAGAGAACTGAGAACCCACATAATAGTTTTGCAGAAAACCAAAAGTTCACTAGATGGTTTGCATAACATAAATTGTATTCTACTATATTCATTAAGATCTACGAGTACATATAAGAGGCTAAATGTTTTTTTAATCTAAAACACTAATAACTCAATTTTAACACAATAGGATCTAACGTGAAATGAAAATTACCCTCTACAAATTATTTTACGATCTATACCACCACACCAACCATTTTTCAATTTTTTATATCAAACTATATATCAGCTAACAAAACATGTACCATGTAACAAATATTTTATCATATAACAAACCATTTATCAAACAACGTATTAACTCACAAACCATGTATCAATTCATTTGTCAGCTACCAAACCACATATCAAATAATGTACAAACTAAGAAACCATTTATCAGCTACACAAACCATGTATCAATTAATGACAAGTCTATGTAGCATACAAACCATTTATCGATAATTTGGTATCAAACCATGTATAAGCTAAAATAACATGTACCATATAACAAATCATTTATCAGATAACAAACAATTTATCAAAAATATATCACCTTGCAAACCATTTGTCAACCAATTTATCAAGTAACAAACCATGTATGAAACAATATATAAGTCGACAACCCATTTACCAAAATATTTATCAACTAATAAACTATGTAGCAATTAACAACAAGTATTTTATAACATCTTACTTACTTCAAAAAATTTGTCGTCTGGATAAGTTTGTGTGAAAAGTGTTAACTCAAAAATTTGATCATTAACGCTAAGATTGATTTATAAAAAAAAGCTTAACACAAAATGAGGGAAAACTTTCTCCAATGGTGCATCGTTTTTTCACTCAAAATAATGCACTATTGGAGATGATCTTAAAACCTATTAAGATTTAAGCTTCTCAATGTTCTCCTCAGAAAAAAATCACAAATCAGACAGCGAAAAAAGCTTCGTTAGACGTGGGAATAACACATTTATTTGTGTTAAAAAAATGTGGGGATAACGATCCGTGAAACATATGTGTTACGGCGAGGCTTTGAAACGAACCATTAATGTTACCATTATACCAAGAATTAGTTGAACCGGCAACCGAACCAAAATTTATGCAACATCTTGTAACATCTCAATTTCTGGTATATGTGAAAAGGTTTAAGATAATTGATTTGGCTAGTGTGGAAGAATCTATAACTTAGAGGGTTAGCACTACAACAGTAGATTGATTCTATTATCATGCTTGAGTTCAAGACGTTTTTTAACTTCATTCTCTAGATTGTTTATCTGCTTGTCAACAGCAAAATGATTTCCTCGAGAAACCCTATGCCTTGTGCTTTTTCTGATAGTCTTGCATCTGTGTTTTCTCTATTTCTTTAGTTTACTCGCTTTATTTACTATCCTTAGTCATTAGATAAATAAACGGAAATCTCTTTTATAGCCTTAGCTAGTGATTTATCTATAGCTCTTTGTGTGAACTTTGGTCCTTGTGGATTCGATCCCGCATACTACTGTGCACTTTACTGTGCATTTGCAGTTAGTCTTTCGGGTTAAAACCTGAGTGATCACAGGGCCATAGGATACTTCAGTGCGTTTGGTAGTTGTTTTCTTTTTTCAAGATGTAGGACAATTTCGTTGGGCCTTACCACCACTCAAGTTTTCGGAGACTTGCCCTTCCGAAGAAGGGCCAAGCTGAAAACCTGTCAAAATTAGAGCATGAGGTGAGAGCATATCAGATAATGCTGCAGAAGATTCCACTTCATCCTCATTGTTACACAACTGTTGAGAGTATGATGCATCTAAACAGTTAACCGTCCCAACAACGTCAATAGCAATCTTCTCAGGATAATGGAAAATGTGGTCTTCCCTTTTGTCAAGCTTGTTTGTAACTCTTGTTAACCAAATAGAGGATTCTTTCACATTGTCTTCAATCCTTTGTCTCACTCTCATTATTCTCTCATTCTCTCGGTCTCATCATCATGGGAAATATAGAGCATGGCGATCTTTTGATCAGCCTTGGAAAGTTCAGGAAAAAGCGGAGGAAAGCTTGGAGGTCTTTCTACGGATCAAACCTGTTGAAATGAAGAAGAGAATAACAAGAGGAAAATAATTAGTCCATGATCAGAGACAAATGCATCAAGAGAAACTGATTTGGGCTTGTATGTACAGTCTTGCTCCACAAGCTACCATCTTGACCTAGAGAAGCCAGAAGAAAGGGGGAGACAAGCTCTAACCACGAGAAGAAGCTCAAAGGTGTGATGAGTGTGAAGCAATGAAGGCATTAGTGTATGCTTGCCATTGAAGAAAGATCATGATCTAGGGTTTATGAGTCACTAAACTTGATCATAAGACTCATAAGCCCACTGACCAATCCCTAGGTTGAGGGTAGTTGAACTCTTTTTTCCTAAGTGATGGTTTTATCCCATGAGGTTTTTCACACTTAGTTTTTTAATGAGGCAAGTACTCTCAGTTCCAAGCTTTCCCAAAGATCTCATCTGATCAAGCTTGAGGGAGAGTGTTGAAATGAAGAAGAGAATAACCAGAGGGAAGGAATTAGTCCATGATCAAAGACAAGTGCATCAAGAAAAATTGATTTGGGCTTGTACGTACAGTCTTTCTCCACAAGCTACCATCTTAACCTAGCTTACCTTTCAAGGCAAGAAAGTAGTTTGGGAGACTGAATATGGACATGGGAACCACTGATAAGTCAAGGAAACCTGTTTAAATTTAAATAAGAGAGGCTGGTTTTAATTAGACAAGAAGAAGTCACATGAGTTGCTTTAGAGAAGCAGCTGGACCTGTCACTTTCAGTCAAGCAGACTGTGCAAACCTCTCTCCTGTCCCTTTCTCCTCATTTGGTTGTGCCATACCTTGGTTGTATCCCCTTTGGCCTCTTCTCGTTCCCTGCAAAATTAATAATTTATGTTTCTCTTCTTTAGTAATTGTTTAATCATGTGTATTGCCTATTTAAAGTCTTCTCCATCACTTGTAACATCTAACGTGAATTAATAGAAGTTTTTCTCTCTCTAATTTCTTTGCTATCTCTCTCTCTTTCTTGTGTATAAACAATATTCACAATGTAAGGAGTTAAGCATTATGGTTTAGAGACTGTCTTAACTCTCTTTCTCTTAAGACAATTTAATACTTGTAAAACTCACTCAAACTCTTCTTTATCTTCTCTTAGGCTCTAGATTACTGATTCTAATTCTCATTCTCCTTATGTGAACAAACTGAAAATGTTGTGTCACTTCTCAGGGATTAGATTCAAACTAGAGATCATTTGGTTCATATAACCAGTGTACTCTCTAGGACATTTGGTTGTGTGTTAAGCTCTGTTTATGAGGATTCAACCACAAGTTGGTTGTCTCTTCTATTGAATGGTCAGTTCATGTTGTTTGGTAGAAGGTGATTCAGTTACAAGTTAACTGAATACTTTCTTGACATGAGACAAACACTCATGAATTCTAACACACCCGAGGAAGATTGATCGTAAAAGCAAGGCTTTGTTTCATGCTTGTGTCTGCCACAGTTTTACTAGCCTGACCTTTCACCCAATTATTTCATTTTTCAGAAAAGGACACTGCATCTTTTCATGAGTTAAACGCAGACAATGGAAGCACCTCTTATGTATCTTCTCATACTCATATTTAATAGAAACTATGCCACCAGAAGGTATAGCAAGCTTCCTTGAAGCTTGAGCAGGGTTATCAATCTTAAAGGTGACTTTAGATCTGATGCACTCCTTCGTATGTGAGATTTTTGGATCATACGCGATCTCCTCTACTTTCCCTATTTCAGATGCGAGCTTGTACATCGTATCTCCTGTAAAGTGATTCACATGAATATTCCTGATACGAATCCAAATCTCCAACGTACTTAGGAAGTCTTCAGGTGGGGAAGCAGTCCACCTTTCTAAAGCCATTGCCAAATGATTGTAGGACCATGGACAGTCGTTCAGGACAGTTATCAAGTCTTCCTCCTTTTGGAAAATAAACTGAAACCGGTCTCGAGATAAAGCAATGTCCCTAACCCTTACATAAACCCTCCAAATTGTTGGCATGTACTTAATCATACGCGACATAGACTGACAATCGGGGTTGAGCAATAATCCAAGCAAACTGCTAACATTGGCATCAAAGACCGTAAACTGAGGGCTTTCGGGGAGCACCAGAGGTTCCTTATCTTCAATCGACATAGCACTGATTGCTTTATGCAACAAATCGACCATAGCAAAGGATGAGGTGACGATGTGAACGACATAGCTAGGGAGCAGAGGAAAAACTTTAGGGAGAAGGTCAAGCATAATAGACGTGAAACTTCCCATGATAAAGCATAAATCATATACTACTTTTGAGAGATCATGTAGAAGAAACAAGTTTTCAAATCAAGAGTGGAGAATAGGAAATGTTTTTAGTAAGAAAGGAAACTCAGAGGATCTTAAGACGATACACTTTTTTGAAAAAGGGAAACAAAAGATTGTATCCTTCAATAAAAGACTGTTGCTACTTGCCGGCAATTAGACTTCACTCACCTTGAAAAAAATAAAATAATTAAGAAAAAGGAAAGAGAAGACACTCAAAAGGTTGGTCCGAAATCGCTCAACTACAGAGAGAAAATTGAATTTTTAAAAACTTGTATATAAAGAAGTGTGAGTTTAGATTTGTGATTTAGGAGGAAGATAGAATAAATTTTGTTTTAAGGTGAGTGACAGAAACTCTAAATAAATAAATCCTTTAAAATATTTTAGTCTTTTAATAAATTTTCGAATGAAAAAAAAGTAAGAAAAGTAAATAAATGATTGGAAATGAGTATTTAATAAAAGATCTGTCATGGGAAATATTTGGACATTTGATCCCTAAAGTTGTAACTTTTGCATAGAATATCGAATGAGCCGGCTGTCATGGATGACTTGCATTTAAATGTAATAGACTGGTTATGACGAACCCATATACTAAGTGGGTTAAATGGAATAAGTCAAATTTTGTCAGAAATAAAAATGGGCTTAACCGTGGATAGACTAAAATAACTTAAAACTCCATGTCAAATTCAATTTGGAAAAAAATCATGAATCTCTAAACAAGAAAATGGACAAGGACAGTCCATTTTGAAATCACTAGTTTATTAATTGACCAGTGGACACAGTTTATTAAGTGACCAGTGGACAGCCCAATTGGTTATAGATCTATTTAGTCTTCATCATATTTGAGCATAATCTAATTTGGACTTTGACCATTAAACAACCCATTTGACATCCTAACATGTCGGTTATAGGTCGTGCTTGTTGCTTCAAGTTTTGATCATTGTTCCACATCTTGTTTCTAGACAAAATATGCCCCGTACCAGAACTGAAGCTATGTTCATGCTTCTTGTTAAAGCATCATTATAGATGGGACAATTCTTTCAGATAGTTTATTTTTAAGTTTTTGTCACAAAAATAATCTTAAAAAAAAATAATCAAAATAGTTTTTTATTTATTTTAAAAATAATATTTTTTTTTTTTAATATGAAACCATAACATTAAAACCATACATCTTAACTCTAAACCTTAAGTCTAGATTAATTAACTATATGAATATAAAGGTAAATTTACTCTTTAATAAAACATTTTGGTCATTTTCTTCTTTAAAAACTATTTTTGTGACAAAACTAAAAATTTAGGATATTATAGAGTATTTCTCTTCTAGAATTTGGTGGGCTGGTCAAGTTATTTTAAAACTTCAATAATCACATTTTGAATTAAATCTCAAATAAAGAAAATGGAAGGCACTGCATGCTCCAAAAAATTTCTGAAACATTATTATTCGACAATAACAAAGGCTTCAAGTAATTAAAACTTGAGCGTTTTTTTTTACAAAGACTTATGAGGACAAAGGTAGAACGAACTCAACAACAATGGTATCATCGACATAATCACCAACTTTTTCCTTCACCAAGTCCTTGACAGCTTCAGTTTCTTCCAGACCCTTCAGATACGCAACAGATGCAATAGAGAAACCTTTTGCATTAACCGGAGAGAAGGTTTCTCCCAGTCCCACAGTGATCTGCTCAGCTCCTGGAGAGTTCTCCTTCATCACCTCCATGATCTCCATCTTCGCCTCGTCCGAGAGGTTCTCTTTAACCTTGAGTAACGTGACCTTCGCTACCGATCCTGGAGGTGGTGTTAGGTTTCCAGGGACTTGATCAGCGATGTAATCAATGGCCATGACGTCTTCCCAGATAGGCATCCATTCCTCGACGGCGCGAAGGTGAAGAGGATGTGCAACGTAGGCGTTGAGATCTTCCTTGGATCTGTAACGGCTATGAAGGACGTGAGTGAAGCTTAGGGGGGACATGAGACGGTGGATAGGACCAGCGAAGAGGTAAAGCGCTTGGTCGATGGTCGAGAGGTTCTTGAGGTCGTTGGCCATTGCTTCGATCTTATCGGAGTCGACATCGTCTTTGACCTTGAAAAGGACAATGTGCTCGATGATTTGAGACATGTCAGTGTTCTGAGGAGAAAGGGAACGTTAGAGATATGATTAAGATTGAAACTGAGATACATATATATAGTTCCAACTGAATAAAAAATTATATATTTAAGATAACCGAGAAAGGGAAATATATTGCAAATAATGAAAGAAATCGTACAAAGATTTCAGTCTAAATCCATATTTAGAAAATGAATTTTAAAATCTTACACAAGATAACCATCTTTTTTGAAAAGTTTAATTTCATAGTTTCCTAAATGTTATACACCAAAGCCCAATCCTCCCTCCGTTTCATATTATTTTTAAAAAAATATATTTATACATCTAATCATATTTCAACCAATAGAAAGATAAAGTGGAAAATCTTATTAATGAATTTTGCATTGAAACTCTAAAATGACACTTATTTTGAAACGAATTTTTTTTCCCTACAACACAACTAATATGAAACGGAGAGAGAATTTCACAAGTCCGAGATTTATCCACTACAAATTAGTATAAACTAATATACTATGAATTAGAATAGCTCTAACGTTGAACTCATATATTAATAAATTAACTGGTTATACGGGGATTAACAATCTGGAACCACCAAGATGATCGAAATAGAAAGAAAATATTGCAAAAAATGAAATAAAATCAGGAAAATTGTTATACAACTTTATTTTACAAGTTGAGTGTTTTAGTGTTTGATCATGGGAACTTGAACTTGTATGTTGTTGCGCATGTCTCTCCACGTACGTTCGACGTGACCAACCGAAGGTCCTACAGTTTTTTTTTTAAAAAAAAACTTACATACACCATTTAATTGAAATTTTAAGAATAAGTGTTGGTATTTTGCTTTGCGATTGACTGCGATCGAGTGATAACGAGCTTGAACTTAAGCTATGAACACACACGATTTAACGAGTTCATGGCCAACGGCACGTTACGTCTCGTGGGAGATTGTCCTCCCAAAGTATAACGCCCCGACCGTCCACAGCTAATGGATCACCCACACCTGTTTTCTCGGCCTGTGAGCCTCTTCCCGTTCCAACAGTCGGTCCGTTAATTTTTCAAGGCTCGAAATCATTATTTACTAGCCCTGCAATCACCACATGACCCTTCCCCGTACTTTTGGCCTCACTCACGGTGTCGCGAATCACTTCCCGATAGGTCACCCATCCTTGGACTACTCTAGCTCAAGCACGCTTAACTCTGGAGTTCTAAACGGATGTGCTCCCGAAAAGGTAAGTACACTTTGATGACATAGGTAGCCAAATCAATTCTCTTAAGCCTTTCCATATATCACAACTCGGGATGTTACAATTTATGTGACAACCTGTCCTGCTCACTCGGACCCCAGATTCACAGCGCTGCAGCGCATCGACCTCAACCCCTCCCTTATGAGTTCTCACTAACTCCATAATTAGGTTGTTGGTGCGCCTCGAACCCATGACCTCACCCTTTAACAACTCTCCTACAGGACAAGCTGTCACCAATTGACTCGACTATTTTTGTGACAACCTGTCCCGCTCACTCAAACCCCAGGTTCACAGCGCTGCAGCGCAGACCCCAACCCCTCCTTTATGAGTTCTCACTAACTCCATAATTAGGTTGTTGGTGCGCCTCGAACCCAGGATCTCACTCTTTAACAGCATTCTCACAGGACAAGCTGTCACCAAATGAAGTAGACGCACCTTCTCCTGAGGGACCTCAAATCAAATCACTGTTGAAAGTGACTTTCTTCCCTTTGTTCTTACTTCCTTCCAACATACTTCATGTGTATTTCTCATCGGTGTGATCCTGCTAACGCGATAATAATTCTTTTACTGGAGCGAACACTTCATGATAATCCACGCCATGTCATTGAACATACTTTTTTGCTACCAACTGTGCTTTGTGTTTACTGATGGTTCCATTGGCGTTACATTTTATTTTGAACACCCACTTAAGGCCGATTGGTTTTACACCTATAGGAAGTTCAATAAGTTCTCATGTGTTATTTTTCTCTATCGAGAATACTTCATCTTTGCATGCTTCAATCCAAACTTTCAATTATTTAGCCTCATTGAAACTTCAAGTTTCCTCGTTTATGATCATCAGCAGCTGCTCGCTTTCTACTTCCACAAGATGGATATAATCGTCGAGATATGAGGGCTTCGTAGATATTCTCGTTGATCTCCTTGGTCGTGGTGGAGAGTCGTCCTCTTCAATATCGATTTGATCATGGACATCAACTTCTTCATCTTCTTCATTGATACTCTCATTCTCTCTGTTTCAGTTTGAGTTTCTCCTTCCTGTTGAGAAACATTGCTCAAGGTTCTCAAGTTAACTACAAACTCTCTCGGGTCATTGTCTTTGTTTTTTTTTGTTTTGTTTTGTTCAGCCTCCATTCTTTTTCTTCATCGAATAGGACATCTTGGCTTACAGCAATTTGCTTGTTACTTGGATTGAGCAGGCGGTATGCTTTTGATCCCTGTTCTGTTCCTAGGTGGACAAGAACTCTGGATCTATCATCTAACTTCTTTCTCCTAGCTGTGTTTGTTTTCTCCCTCGTAGTACTTCATACAGAGTTTTCTCATCTAGTGATCTTGTTGAAACTCGTTTAACAAGTAGGTGGCATGTCTTATTGCTTCGCCCAAAGAATATTTGGAATATTCATATGCTTTAAGATACTCCTTGTCATCTCTAAGAGATTCGATTACATCGCTCCACTACTCTGTTCTGTTGAGGTGAATATGGTACTGTCAAGTGTCGTTTGATGCCGTATTTTTCTTGCAATTTTACCGTCCATATGTATCGTGAGTGATCATCTATAAGCACAAAAAATATCTCTTATGTGCTGGTGTCGACGGTGTAATAGGTCCATAAAGGTCAGCATGAACGAGTTCAAGAAGTTTAGAGGCTCGATACAGCATTGCTTGTGTAAAGGGTTTTCTAGTTTGCTTTCCTTTTAAGCATGATACACATGTCTCAGTATTTTGATCAATATTAGGTATGCCGGCAACAAGATCTTTGTTAATCATCATCATCATTGTCTCCTTATTGATGTGACCTAACCGTGCATGCCATATAGATGAATCTTCTGAAGCTTTTATAAGTAGACATTGAGCGACGTCAACTTGTAAAGTGACCTTGTATAACCAATTCTTTTCTCTTGTTGTCCTGATCATCAAATGTCCTTCTCAATCCAGTAGCATTAGTGTATCATTCTTCATACGAACTTCACATCCCACTTATGTGGCTTGGCCCAAACTAACAATATTGCTACGTAGTGCCGGTATGTAGTAGACATTCTTTAACACCTTCTTTTCACCTCCTTTTATTATGAATCGGACTGAACGCTTTCCCATTATGTCAATTCGTGAGTCATCACCAAAACGTACCTTCCCAGTAATGGTGTCGTCGAGCTCATAAAAGAATAACTGATTACCACTCATGTGGTTGCTGGCGCCGTTATCGAGATACCATACGTCCTTTGTATCAATCTCGGCTTCGCTGGGATTTACTTTCTTTTCATTGAGGTAGACTACCTTGTTCATCATTTGTGTATCTGCTTCTTGAGTATCTTCATCCTTCCTTTCAAAGGTCTCTTGAAGCTTTAATAACCTGTCTGGACAGTCGGTGGCATAATGGCCAAGTTTGTCGCACCGAAAACATGTGATATGTGAAGCGTCTCCACCTCGTCCTTGTTTATACTCTTCCCTTTGTTGCTGAAACGATCCATAGCGGCCACGACCTCCACCTCTTCAGTTTGAGCGGCCAACACGTCCCCGACTTTGATTATTATAGTTGTTTCCGTAGCTTTCTTTACTCGAGTCTGTGTTGGCATACATTAGTTTTTCCGAATCATCATGTGTGTTTTCCTCTTCTTCGGTGATCCTCTCTTCGTATGCTTTTAATCTACCAACTATATCTACAAAGCTTGTTGTTTTAAGATCTAGAACTTGCTCAAGATATGCAACAATATGAATATATTTCTTTCTTGGCAGGGTTTTCAAGAATTTCTTCACAAGCTTTGGTTCTTAAATTGTTTCTTCTAAGAAAGCAGAGTTTGAAGAGATTTCTGATAATTTACCGATAAACATATCAATTGTTTCTCCATCTTTCATCTTAAGTCTATCAAACTCCGCCATCAAGGTTTGTAACCTAGCCTCTCGTACTCTTTCAGCTCCAACATGTCGTGCTTTAATGGCATCCCAAACCGATTTTGCTGTATCTAAGTCTCCAACTTGTAAAATCAACGCTTCGGGTATTGACTGGAACAAAAGTGCAATCGCCATGTTGTTTTTATCTTCAGTTTTTTTCCCGGGATCAATAGTTTCCCAAACTTTGTTGACTTTTAGTGCTATCTTCATCCTCATAGCCCAGACCGTGTAGTTCGAAGAGTTTAGAAATGGAAATTTTATATCACTCATGACAGCGTTTCTTATTTGCCTCTGATACCAAATATAGAATCACAACTTTTTGAATTAAAGATCGAACTGCAAATAAGAATAGTCTATTATTATACCTTAAGAAACTAACTCAAAACTTTATAGTAATTTATAAAGTCCTAAACACACTAGACATATGACAATTAGAAACTCATAATTATCAAAGGACATTATCGATAGCTTGATCCTTAAGCTAACTCAAAGCTTATCAACAATTTTAACACAAAGGTTGCCTATAACAGGCATTTCACATAGTAAAATGGTAAGTTATTCTTTGTTTTTGTTCTTTGATCTTTAGCTTTATATGGATAAATTAAATTAACAAAAACAAATAATAAATTAGTTAAATTATAATTTTCATTAACGGTTAACGAACGTATCTTATCAATCCTAATTCCTATGAATTTACATATTTACATATGCATGTATGATGTACCCAACATTATTTGTGTTTGTTTGTGGGGGAGATTGCAACTTAGGGTTCGTAAAAAGTTTAATCAGATTTAACATAAGCGTACGATCTATCTAAACTATTATTTGCGAAGTGATTTTTCATAACGCAACTCTCACGTTAAAAGTTAGAGCGGTTAAATACATTAATACCCTTAATGAATAATCATATCTATACTATTATTTGCGAAGTGATTTTTCGCAACGAAGCTCTCACGTTAAAAGTTAGAGCGGTTAATATCTTTTATACCCTTAATGAATTTTTATAAAAAATACCTAAAAATAAAAAACGAATTTCAAATTTAATTAATTAGATAATTGATTAAAATTGACAATAGTAAGAATTATCCAAAAGGGCAATCTATACTATTATTTGCGAAGTGATTTTTCGCAACGGAGCTCTCACGTTAAAAGTTAGAGCGGTTAATATCTTTTATACCCTTAATGAATTTTTATAAAAAATACCTAAAAATAAAAAACGAATTTCAAATTTAATTAATTAGATAATTGATTAAAATTGACAATAGTAAGAATTATCCAAAAGGGCAATTCTCTTAAATAGGTATTTTTAAGTTTTTGTCACAAAAATAGCCCTTAAAAAATAAAATGACCAAAATAGACTTTTTTTTTTGAAATTTTGATTTTTTTTTTTATTTTTTTTTGAAATTTGAAATCCTAACCCCAAATCCACCCCTTTACTCTAAACCCTAAAGTCTAAATTAGTTAACCCTAGGGGTATAAATGCATATAAATGAATTTTTTAGCTTCTAAAAAAAACATTTTGGTCATTTTCTTCCTTAAAAACTATTTTTGTGACAAACAAACTAAAAGGGGCTATCTAAGGGAATTTCTCTTATCCAAAATCTAAAAATATATTTTAAAATTAAAAAATAATTCCTATATATATTGTGTTATTATATGAAAATGTGTTAATTAAAATTTATAAATTCAAAATCAGAAAATATAAAACTAAATATTATTCAAATAAAATTCTTAATTTTACATAATTGAAAATAAATATTGAGTGATTTTAAAATTTTATTTATTAATAATGAATATAGTTTACAATAAAATTTTCAAAAAATTATATTATGTAAGAACTTTCAAATGAAAACATAAATAATAATTTATCATTACAATTTTTAATTAATAATATATATATTAATAAATAATTATAAACGCTTAAGCCCGCATATGCGGGCAAAAATTTGTTAATATATAATTAACCATAAATTAAAAAAAGAATTTCAATATTTTTTTAATTATCATTACCTAAAAATAGTTTATATTTTGTTTATCTTAAAAAAAAATATTTTACATCATATTTGTTTTAAAAAAACTTAAAAAGAAAGATAAACCCTTAATAAATAATTAGATTTGTTAATGTATAATTAAACATAAATTTAAAAAGAATTTCAGTGTCTTGATTATTAAATTATCTAAAATATTTATATTGTGTTATCTAAAAAATTATTTTACATCATAATTTTTTAAAAAAAATAAAAAGAAAGATAAATTTATATATATATTATATATAGTTTTATGTTACATGAATATTTTTAAGTTTAATTTATGCAATAAAAGTAGTTTTACTAGAATAAAAGCCTTTGTCAAAATTTAATATTTAACTTATTAATTATTTTAAATGCATGAGTGTTTTCAAATTTTACATAAGAAAAATATTTATATTGTGATGAAAAAATTTATATATAAATAAATTATTTTTTAATTATTATAGCATATGTTAAAAGCATGATTAAAAATTTATTCTAATGATTTTTGATTTGATAATGTATTTATTAATAAATACTTTTAATAATACTATCGATATCTTATTTTATGGTTTTATCAAATTTTGATTAGATCATTTATCATACTATCGATATTTTATTTTATGCTTTTATCAATTTTTAGTTTAAATGTAGTTAATTTTTGGACGACATCTAATTAATACTCCCTCTGTTTCATATTAGTTGTCGTTCTAGATTTATGCACGCAGATTTAGGAAACATTTAATTTTACATATTTTCGAAATAAAAACACTATTACCAATACACCTAACCATATTACAACCAATAAAAAAATAGAATAGTTAATATTACCAATAAATTTTGCATTGAAAACCGAAAACGATACTTATTTTAAAACAAAAATTCTACTCCAGAACGACATCTAATTTGAAACGGAGGGAGTAATAGAAAGACAGAAAGACAAACCAAAAGAAATTGATGGACTCAAATCAAACCCTCATTCCAAGGTAATTTGTTACTTTACCTAATTGTTTTTTTGTTTGTACGTGTTTGATAACATAACACGCGCGAGATCTTCGTCCATGAATATATACAAATAGTTTACATGTACAGTAAAATACAAATAGTTTACATGCTCTTGATCTAGCCCTCCCTTGGAACTAGATCCCTAACCTGGAACGGGCTCGATGCGGTAGTTTTGTCCTTTGTAACGATCTTTATGATAAATATCAGCCCAATGAACAACTTAAATCACTACTAAAAACGCGTCATTCACAAGAGAAAAACGCATTACAATTTCATTACAAATCATTATTTGCAAAATATTTGCAAGTAAATATATTTCCTTAGTCGCAAATAAAATCTATTGCAAAACATTCACAAATTTATAAGAAAATGTTTTCCTTACAAATTTGTGAAGAAACAACAACCATTATAAAATTACAAACAGAATTAATTTCTTCGCAAATGTTTACGACAGTTTGTATTTCCTTGTACATTTGCAAGGATTGTTTTCTTTACACATTTATAAGAAACGTGTTTGTCGTAATTTTGATTAAAATAATTAATATTTAATTACTACTAAATCTATAAATACATTTAGTATACATAAATAATTCTTATATATTTGTCCAAAATTTTTTGTGTTACTATAGTGAATCAAAAAGAATCTTATACTATACAATAGGTTGTGTGTTTTAAATAGGTAGAATATTTCTATTTAAAATAGATTACAAATAATATTTATAATATACTATAATATTTATAATATGTTTTGACAGTTAATTTTTTATGGATTATTCTATGAAACATAAAAAATAATTATCAAATACAAAATCAATTGAACTAAAATATTTGAATAATTTTGTTATAACATATTAAAATAAGCATTAATCAATGTGAAAAAATAAAAGATTAATTATATCTTATTTCAATTTTAAATCTTTTTGATAAACATAACCGATTATACTATTTTAATTTTCATATAATTATATTAATATAAATAATACAATTATTACAATATTAGGTTTCATATCAGTTACCCAATGATTAATCCGGCTAGCCTCAGATTTTATTATTTTTTTGCGAGTTTTATCGAATTTTTAAATGATGAATATTTTTTAAAATCTAAATTGGATTATATATTGGATCATCAGGTTTACCAATTCAATTGAGGGTTTAGGCCGAGTTTAAAAGCCATGATTTAAATTATATTTTTTATAAATAGAAAAATCTTAAAAATTAAAAAAAAAAAATTTAACATTGTTAATAAAAAAATTTCATCATAAAATATCATGCGCTTTTATAGCGCGGATAAAAATCTAATATGCAATAAATCAAAAGCAAATAAATGATGGGAAAATAAATTAATAAATGTATTTAAATTCTATCATAGCTATTTTGTCGTCTTTCTTTCTTTTTATATATAGAGATATAATCCTATACATTTATTATAACTTGTAATTAAATTGTCTGCGGATTCATGATATAAATATTATATAAAATATAAAATATAAAATATATATATTATGTATATAATATCATAACTTTTTAAATAATAATTAGAAACTAAAATATAATTTTTAACTTCAAATAGTTTAAAAATACTGTTTTTAATAATATGAAATTTAGTGATAATTTAGTTATATTAATTTAAGTCGCTAAAAATATTTATTTTATATAATTTTGATCAAATGATTAATAAATTCATCATCAGTGAACCATAAAATTTATTTTAAATCACTTTATAATCATCTCATTTATTCTTTGATAGTTGTTTCTATATCTTCATATTTCTTGTTTTGTTTAAATGTCTATCTGAAAATATCATGTATATCCTTGATATTTTTAAATTTAGTATATAAGTAAAAATATAGAAAATCTATCTCCCAATAACAGAGACTGTAATAAAATTAGAGAATCAAAATATAAAGATTTTTTAAATCCATTAACCAATGACAATGAACTTTACAAAGAATTTAAGAATTTATTAACCAATAACAATATACTCTCAATTTTTTTTAAAAAAATTAGAAATTTATTTTCTAGTAAACCTCTCTTAATTTTGATGTAAATTAATTCTTAGTCGCAAAGTTTCCATAAAATTTAATGTAAAAATAACTGATGAATATTTAATAATAACAAATGCTTGTAGAATTATATATGTAATTATCACATTAACTTCTCCAACACATATTATGCATTTCTTCAATCTATTTTTATTTCTCTCATTATCATTTCATTCATTTTTATCAAATTTAACATACAGTGCTAATGTTTTTTTAGTTTTTTTACATCTTTTTGCCAAATATTGTTTATCCACCATTTTTTTATTTTTTCTTATAAATGATTTATATTCTCTTCTAAATAATTTAAAAATTCATATACAATGATTTTGTAAGTCATGATACCTAATTTCATAAATGTTTATAAACTGTAAAAATGATTTGTAAAGAGATTATGAACTTTTTAAGACATTAAAAGTTATCATATACTTATATATGAATATAATTATTAATGTAAAATATAAATTATTATATTTATCTATATTTAACATTTTTTCTCTTTATATTATGTGGTTTATAAAAAAAAGAACTGACCAAATATTATTACTCTTTATATAATTTTAACAATTAGTTACCATAATTATTATTTGTAATATCATACAATATTTGGCAAGTGATATAGAAACATTATAAGACATTAATAATTATAATAAGAGAAATTTCCTAGATAGTCTCTTTTAGTTTGTTCTTCAAAAAAATAGTTTTTAAGGAAGAAAATAACCAAAATAACTATTTTTAAAAACTAAAGATTTTATTTATGTATTTATACCCTAGGGTTAACTAATTTAGACTTTAGGTTTTAGAGTTAAGGGGTGGATTTGGGGATAGGGTTTCAAATTTTTTTTAAAAAAATAAAAATGAAATGAAAATTTCAAAAAAAAATCGCTATTTTGGTCATTTTATTTTTCTAGGACTATTTTTGTGATAAAAACTTAAAAATTGATATTTAAGAGAATTGCCCTTATAATAATTTACATACAAATATAATGTTTTATATAAGAATATGAAATCATTATATTAATTTCTATAAAAAATATTTATTACTTTATTTAGTATATAAATAAATAAAAAAATCAAACATTATTATACTTTCTATAATTTTGACAGTTAATTATCATAAATTATTATTATATTTAAATTATATGATAATTAATATTAATTAATTATATATTTACCTTTTATTTTAAATTTAATTAAAAGAATTAATTAAAATTGAAAATATTTCAACCAATTAAATTATAACAATTTTTTAAAATTCTTTATATGACTGTCACCTAAGTAATAGTCACTTTGAATGATTTCTCAGTTGATATATATACATGAGGATTATTAATTTGGTCCTTAAAGAGGAAGTGTGAGAAAAGAGGATTAATTTGGTCCTTAAAGAGGATTATTAATTTGGTCCTTAAAGAGGATTATTAATTTGGTCCTTAAAGAGGAAGTTTGAGAAAAAAATGATGAAGAAAGCCCCACGAGTCCTTTCATTGGATTCCTTTCGAAGATGTTACCGTCTGCTCCGATACTTTGTACATGCCTTAAACATATCATTCTTCTCTTTTTCACTAACTAAATTCAATTTTTATAATTACAGCATAATTAACAAGGTTTTTCTATAATTTCCAAATTAATTCACACTGTAGATTTTCAACTTTTATAAACTTTGAAACCAACATCGGATTAGTTGAATCTTTTTTTGTATAACTTTAGATCATATCCAAAACTTGTGTATGCATATTATTCTACATCCATATTTTGCTATAATAAACCTTTTCTTCTGTCGAACTTAAACATACATTATTTGAACTCGGATCAAAAGTTTTAAATGTCAGCTATCTCTCTCATTAATTAAAATGGTATCATTTCATGACTTTGTCTATATTCTTTAATAGAAAGGAAACATATACCATAAGTACTTTTTAGTGGATTTGTCTTTCATGAGCAGAACCAATAAAGAACAGTAACCCAACTAGTAATTAACTCAAAACCAAAATACAAACAAAATTGCAAAGCCAACAAGCCTGAAATGTTAGCAAGCATCATTCAATTATTGAATACATATTCAAACCTATCTAATTCACAATAACTAAATAAAAAGAGAGAGGGAATTTAATTAATTATACCCTACAACAAGTTCAAGCCTACCTAATTCAGTTATCCAAATACTAAAACAAAACAAAAAACAAACAAAGCGATGGGGAAAAAAGACAAGACAAAAGCAGTAAAACATCACACTACACTCTCTAGAATGCACCTTCAGTTATTGTATTTGAATCAAACAAGAAGTTTGAGATTGATCATACCATGAGAACAGCCACAAAATCCTAATTAAAACTTAACTTATTTGTCGATTTGTTGACCATGATTATTACCAAGTGCCAAAACAAAAAAGAGTTCTACATCTGGAGGAGCAAAGAAAGTGATTTGTCTCCTTCTCAAAGCAGAGTTTTGGGCAACCCTTTGCTTCTTTGGCGCCGGTGGACATGTCAGCATCTCAGGTATTCTTGACCTCTTAGACTCCGGAGTACAACATCCATGGGATGAAATCGGGGACGTTGACGTAGCGGTTGAAGATATTGAAGTAGATGATAATGTTGAAGTGACGTCACTATTGATACTACATGGAGAAGATGGGTTCTTGATTGTTTTTCTTCTTCTTGGAGCTCTTCTTCTTACTGGTGTCTTTCCTTTTGACGCCATTTTTAAACCGAACAAAGAGAGAAGAGAAGAGAGAACGAGAAGAGAAAATGTGTGACTCAGTTCATGTATAAACCTTAGTGGAAGTTTTACTTTAAAGCTCTTAAATTTTGACTGAAAAAAGTTTCTATCAGGAGAAAAGAAAAAGCCAAGAAAGAAAAAGGCATGGAAAAGAAGAAGAGATTGCTTAGTATTTGGAAAACTAAAGAAAAAGGACTCCTTTATGGTATTATCAATGCATGGAGGTCACTGGTGTAGTGTGAAATGGGTACGCTTTATTTTACTTAAATATTCATAAAACTAGTAGTGTTTTAGAATTGTCTCATCAGTTAAACGGACGTTTTATCAAAACTTATAGCTTATCATAACATTTTACATGTTTTTAATTCTTTAAATTAGCATGTTAGTATGTATGATATACAAGGTAAGTTCCTTTAAAAAAAATCTAAGAAAATTTAGGTTCATAATACTGAAAATGTTGATCGGTACAAATTTTTTTTCCTAGATCTGTCATCATAATGAGTGTACTAGTGAAAAATTACCTAATTGTGATATTTGAAATTAAAGGTATTATTTTTTGGTTGTCCTATCATAAGGCAAAAGATTTAAACAAATAGAATCAAGGTGGTTATATCGAAAAAGAAAACCCTTTTCCAAGAAAAAGAGGGTATCTTAGTACCAAAGAAATAATTTAATTGTGTTGATTTTCCAAATGCATGTTTAAATTCGCGGTTAAAGATAACACACAATAATTCATTCTTTCTTTTTTTTGCTAAATAAAACATTATTTGTTAAGTACATGTATATTCAAACGCATGTGAAAACTTTAATTCAATGTAACTGTACCAAACAAACGTTAATTCAACCTTACTCATACATAGAGATTCTATCAGACTATCACATGCATATCTATTTACACTAATTAATTCAATTATACACAGTCTACAGATTAAAACATTTAAACAAAAATGTACTATTATTTAACTAAAAACAGACAAGAGTCTCCATTTGATGATTATGAGATATTTTGTGTTATAAAACACTATATTTGGAGGTATTAGGTTGTACATTAATTCAGCTTATTTATATAATCAGCCTCATGAACTGCAGAGCACATGCAGAATAAACAAACAAAATAACTAAAACCAAATCAAAACTTCGATCTAGTATAAAAACAATTCACGTGGGATGGCATTTTAATCCGATGTATTTTTTATAGAAGCATGGGGTTTCTACACACCAACTAACACTATTCTTTTTCATTTATTTAACCAACTAACGCTATTCTTTTTCATTTATTTTAAACAACTAACCCATTTTGGTTTAGTTGAGATTCTCTTAGCATTTTTTAAAAATAAAATAGCGGTAACAGTTCGATTTCTATTTTTCTAAAAAAAAATTGTCAACAATATAAACCAAACTAATAGTTCCATATCCATATGGACAATAAACGATAGTTGATTCTTTATACTATGTATGAGTCTGTCCGACTTTTCATTCTGCGTCCATAGTATATTAATGAACTATAAATTGTTAAAATTTCTCTTTAAGATTTTTATGTCTTCCAAATAACTTGATAGGACTAGTCATTTTTTCTAGTTTTAAAGCTATTTTTATAACTAAAAATAAATGGTTGCAAATGTAACAATAAACTATCTTAAATCCAAATGAGAGTCTTTATCTCTAAATGAAGTGACAACTGACTCGCTATTATATTTCTTGCTCTCATTAAACCAATAAAACTTTCTAGTGTGATATACCATCCTTGCTTTGAATAAGTTTTTGAGTTTTTCATGATCCATCCGTAAAATACCATATATCTAAGATAAACAGTACTATTGCTTCTACTGATAATCAATTTTGATTGATTCCCTATGTAAGTAAATTTTGTGCCTTAACCCAAAATAATGAATTTATTGATAAATACTTTGTTGTTTCTTACTTTATATTGATAAATACTTTGTTGTTTCTTACTTTATATGTACTATAGATATAAGACTCCAGATATTTATAGATATGTAGAAGAAACGCTATATTTCCTAAATAAAGTACACATTGATCGAGGCTGGATCATATTATGGGATCCAAAACATAGGATTCACTATGCGTAAACGGCGCGTTACAATCACAAAGGCCGTATAGTCTCTTTTTGTTTTCTTCTTCTTGGCTTAAAAACTAATTCTGTTTATAATCTACCAATTAGAAAAAGAAAAAAAAATTTAGTTTTAGTAATTACTTACATATTCTTTACCACTTCGTTTATGATCTGACTTTTCTCTAAACAATTTTTTTTTAAAAATATAAGAAATATGAGAGCTTAAATCTTTATATTAAAATTTTTAAATTTTCTTACCAAATTAACCATTTCTTCTTATTTAATCTGGTCAAAAATCAAAAATAATAGTTTGATTCTCTACTATATTTTTCTTAACTGATATCACATGTTCCTTTTTTATTTACAATTCCGCCATGATATGTAGTCAAACTTGTCTTACTTGAAACACCATGGCTAAACTTTTTTATTAGCCTTATGATTTTTGTTCTTTCTTTGTATGTACTAATTATTCTATGATTGGTTTTCCGTCACTCAACCCAACAAGCGTTTTGAAGTGCTCATTGATCATCCAACATTTAGTTAAAAATTCTGCTTATTCATTCTAACCTTCACGACGACAAGTGTTTCACACATAAAAATAAAAATGAGTTTGTTATAAAATTAAACTTCTCATGGTCAATTTCCTTTGAAATTTAAAAAAAAAACTCTAGAAACAAGTTTTTAGAGTATTTTTATATAGTTTTTTCGTGATACTACGAAAACAAGAAGTAAGTTGTAAAGAATCAAGGATCAAAACTATTTTATTATTGATCAAAAGAGCCGGAACAACAACAAATTAGTTATGAAACCTTATCTTTAGCCGATCATGAATAGTCAAAGTCCTGAACCCTAACTCTATAGTCAAAGTCCTGAATAGTCGATCCTTTGCTCTAAAGTTTGACACCCCTTTTTACAGGTTGTTCTTTGTCAAGAATTAGGTTGAATCATTCCATATCATGTAATATGGAAAGATCTCACTTTAGTAAAAGTTTTCCATTTTATTCAAATGCATGAGGAAAATCCGGCACAGAAGCAATAAATTAGTTGGGCAGAAGAAGAAGGCTAGTATCCTGCTTTTAAGAAGGAGGAATGACTTCCTCGATTACTAGTTCCCAACAGGTTGCCATTTCTCTTGGAATTTATTGGTAAAATCAAAAGATAACATGTGCACTTTGGTCGATCAAAATCATACCTTCTCAACTGGTCCATGGATAGTTAGAACATGACGTTGCTTCTTTGGGATCTTTTTGGGTTGTTTTGGCCTAGACCGCTTAGAAACATGAAATTAAATGTCTTATTGCGAGGATTCGAAGGATATGGTTATCCCTTAGATGGTTTAGGCTCTAAGCCATATGAGATCGTGTTATCTTGAGGAATTTGAATCCCATATTCGTGTTACAATGAGTAACAAAAACCATCTCTGGCACAGGGTCTTGATGTACGTAAGCTTGGTGGCACGTAGTCACTTGGTCTGATTTGAATGCCACATGGCCGGACAAGGCGAGAAGATTTTCAATGTACTTCAACGAGTATATTTTTTTCTGCTTTTTAGTATAAGATCATGGACTGAGCCGGGAGGTAAATCATAGGATGATACAATGGTCACGATTTTCGGCTAGTTGAAGATGATCATGGATAACTGTCATTATCATCAAAGGAGTCTTGTTGTCCTGCTTTAAGGCAGGAATCTCTAGTTTGGAAGCCAAAGTAGAGGATTGTAGGAGGAAAATCTCTTGGTTGATAGATTCCGCATTGATTTATCGTAGAATCTCTTGGAGATTTTCTTTTCCTTTATGTAGGATTATACCATTGAGATAGATTTGAAAATTAAATCCTCGATTCTCTCTGATTTGGCTTTTCTTTTTATTGGCGGTTTTGCCGAGAAGAAAGCAACATTTGTTTCTTATCCTTCAATTCTTTTTCTTAGGGTAAGGTCAAAGAAGAAACTCAATCCCGACGTGTCGGGATCTGTCATTTTGTCTAATCCGTCGATTCGTCATGATCTTCCATTGATCTGACGACGGATGTAGAAAGACCAAAGCTTGTGGCCATGGCTTTGAGGCCACCAAAAATGGGACCTCCTTCAGTGATCGGGATTGGTGATATCAAGGAATAGAGAAAGAAGTATTCACTTCCTGAAGATGTCATCATTCGGGTTCCTAGTATCTGGTTTTATGGATATGTTCCCCTTAGTGATAGCTAAGATATCCATATACTTTGTGATATCGCCCGGTCAACTCAACCCTTCGACTTGAAGAACTCTTATTGCCATTTATAACCTTAGTGAATTCAAAGACCTTTGAGATTAACAAAGTCATATTATCTTACTATTTTTTTCTATTACTGGTGGTGAGGGTAGTTTTTAACCCCATTCTCAGAGTGGTGACACCATCATGCAAGAGATGCCAAAACCTGAAATCCTAGAAACTCAAGTTCATTAGTTCACTAAACTTCTAAACCAACTCTCACTGCGAATATTTATTTAGTTCATCCTAGTTCATTTCAGATAATTAATCATGCTCTCACATCTCAAAGTTATCCTAGGATCTAGATTCATGATGATCATTCATGAACTAGCCTTAATAACATCTTAGATCAATAACCGAATGATTACCCTAACAATCCATACACAAGTCTTTGAAGAACCCTAAATCTAATAATGAGATTACTCATACATAATCAGAAAAATACAAATCAATATCTGAATAAATTGCATAATAGATAAAATAGAGTAAGAAAATGAAGTTCAAGGAGCAGATGAAAGGATCACATGGATCACTCTTATTGGTTTTGGGTTGGCCTTGATACCACGGTGTGTGACTATATATCCCAAGAATTTTCTAGAACTTACCTCTATTGAGCACTTGGATGGGTTGATCTTCATGTTATATTTGCTTAACATGGAGAATTCTTGTTGTAGGTGTGCTATGTGGTCTTCTGCTTCTATTGATTTGATGAACGTATCGTCTATGTAGACCTCCATAGTCTGGCCTATATGTTCTGCAAACATCATGTTTACCAGTTTTTGATAGGTGGAGTCGGGCTTGGTTTTTACTTGTTTTGACCATGGTATAAGTTCAGATTTATAGTCTATATTATATGTTTTCAGTCGTTTTGAAGTCTTTGCAAGTTCAAGTGCACTTTGGATCATTTTGTAGATTGTGGAGATATTTAGAGCTTTGAGAGTTGTAATGCTGAAAAATGAAGCCAAAGTCAATGTTTCACTGTGGTGTCGATCAAGACATACCCTTTGTGTCGGTCGACACCCATCCCAATTTCATAAACCGGCGTGCTTTAATGAGGTTTCAAGAATTGCAGAAGTGCCTAGAAGTTTCTAATATGTGCATAAGAGTCGTTGGACGAGTTTTTATCTATATTATATTTTATTAAGCAACTGGTTACGCTACACTTTACTTACACTTAAAGAGATTTTACAGAGCTTTGGAGAAAAAATTAAGAACTCCTTCAGAGATTGAATGGGAACTCCAATATTTTATCTTTCATTTATTTATGCAATTTATTCAGTTTTTGAATATGTTTACATCAATTTTGTATGATTAAACAACTTGTTAGATTTAAGGATTTCCTAAGGTTTATGAAGCATTGTTAATTGATATAATTAATAGGGTGATCTAATTAAATTTTTCATCAAGATTGCTAGCATTGCTTGTTTCTGGAATAATTAACTAACAACTTGATCTTAGGATAGTTGGTAGACACGACTTCGCGAGTTATTACATGAATCATGATGAGCAAAATACTTATCCGCAATGATTGTTGGTCTAGGAATTTAGTGAACAAATCAAATCTGAAATTAATGCTTGTTTGAATTGTTTGAATTCACAATGAGTGTTGGTATTCTAGGATTCAGGCATATGATAGTTTCTGCAGCGAGAGCTGTTGACTTACTATTGTGATTTGAGTTATAGAATCGATCATAATAAAACTCTTAGCATCTATTGGTTGTAATTCTGAATAGCCTGAATGATTTCTCTGGATCTAATATTTTTCTTAACTGTTTCACAACCCGTTTGATTAACTACTTTTTAATATGAAATGGATAATTTATTGTGTGATATCAGCCCATGTGGATTTGTTCCCAAGGTACTGCAACTGACCTCTGAAATTTTGAAGTTTCTCTTGAGTAAATTTGACCTTATCAAATTTTGGCACCGTCACTGGGGACTTTGATTCGCCATTATACTAGGTATAGGATTTAGTCTAGGTTTTTCTATGTTACTTAAAATATTTTCTTGTGTCTTTCAGGTGCATGCATCGCATCATCATAAGCAACAAATAAAATGAACTTTTTAGACTCTTAAATCAGAAGCTACAGCACTTGAAACGTACAAATTGTAAGTCTAAAACACAAGGGTCCAGCGACACTAAAGGAGCATCGATTGACACCTCTCACAACTCATTGTCAACCGATAATGCTTAAGCATTGAACGACACCACTCGTGAATGGCAGAGGTTAGCAATCAGATTGCATTGGTCGCTGATGCTGAAGGATTTTTATAGAACCAAGAAGGCAGACCTACAATGCAGAAGGCTGTAGGATTGACGCTGTTGGGATTGTGATTGATGTGGCAGTTTTCGCTGTTGCGATTGCAGAAAATACTGAAAATGTTGGAGCTATTCATGAGAGAAGATTGAGAGATTACAATAGGCATGATTAGTTCTATGCTAACAGGTCTGTGATTTTACTTCTTATATTTCAGAGGAACGAGTTTGGCTGAAGCCTACATACTTTGGTACTATGACTAATCAACCTTTTCATGGTATTCCACATGATCATCACATTGACCATCTTGAGAGGTTCAAATATGTGGTGTCTAGTATCAAAGTGAACGGGGTCTCTTAAAACTATTTGTGTTGCAATCTCTTCCAACACTCTTTATCTGGAGATGCAACTTTTTGGCTAAAGCACATGCAGCCATGGTTGTTGGGGATCAAAAACTGTAATCTCAAAATCAACGTCTAAGATTGCTGCTCTTAGGGAATTTCTTTGGAATAATTTAGGAAAAGGACCGGAGTAGAAATCTTAGAATATCGAAAAGGATTTGCCCTTATCCAACCCGCCGAATGGCGAGCGGGTCAGCCCGAGCCCAACTTGCCATATGGTGAGTGAGATGAACCACACCCAGCTCGCCATATGGCGAGTGGGTCAACACATACCCAGCTCGCTATTATGGCGATTGGGATGACACAAACCCAGCTCGCCATATGGCGAGCGGGTCATTACGCAACCAGCTCGCCATATGGTGAGTGGGATGTTGCACACCCAGATCACCAAATGGCGAGCGGGTCATCACACACACAGCTCGCCATAGGGAAAACTGGTCTTCACACACCCAGCTCACCATATGGCGAGCGTGTCTTCACACACCCAGCTTGTCATATGCCGAGGGGGTCGTCACACACCCAGCTCGCCATGGCGAGCGGGTTGTCACACACCCAGCTCTCCATATGGCGAGGGGGGTCATCACACATCCATCTCGTCATATGGCGAGCGGGTCGTCACACACCTAGCTCACCATATGGCGAGCGGATCGTCACACGCCTAGCTCACCATATGGCGAGCGGGTCGTCACATGCCCAGCTCACCATATGGCGAGTGGGACCAAGCATATGGCGACCAGCTATCCTTCATTTGGTCTCGACTGAACTTTCTCTTACTTTATCTCGATTGGAGTTACCGTTGAAACTTTATGATAAAAGCCGCAGAGACTTGTTTTCTCGTATAAGTTTGAATCAATCGTATAAAACAGCAATGGTTAACTTAAACCACCACAGCTGCCTCAACTATACAGTTGATTTAAACTCTTTTATAAAACCAGTGCATACCAAAGGTGCTTCTCAAAGAAATCGTAAAAACGCTTAAAGTCGTAAAATAGCCCAAAAAGGGTCTAAATGCGGCTAAAAGCCCACTAACAATTTTAGACGATAATGAGGCCAAGACTACTATGACAGTCTATCTTTTACTCATAGGAGAAGATAAATGTTAAGTTTTCAGAGATAATTACGAAGATTGGAAAAATGGAATATTTTTACAAAGAGATAAATTTGGGGTAAAAGGCAAAATAGGAAAAAGGCAACCGACCTTGAAAACATATATAAGGGGAGCTAAAGCTAGGAGAAACGATAAAATTTATCAAACCCCATAAAATCCGTCTCATTACCAAGTTGGAGGAATCACAACAAGTAGGGGTTCGACCAAGAAACGTTTTTCGAGAACTTTTCAGAAAAATAAACTTGTTCTCCTTGAAATTGCGGAGAAACCCTAGATTACTTGCGGAATAGAAGCATGACAAATTGGGTTGCCAATTTCCACTGTCGTACTTCTTCTGAATAACTTTGGAAAAAACGGAGTTGATTTCTATAAAACAACTCGAAATCTAAAACGGTTAACGAAAACTAAACAAAGCAAAAATGAGAGATCATATCCTTCACTGCTAAAAAGTTTTCTGAAACCTAAAATTTTGCGTCACCGTGGATTCTCAACATTTTTCCACTAAGCTTACTTTGGAAAAACTACTCAAAACTCTTTCGGATCAATCCTACGGAAACGAGAAAATTTCTGATTAAGTTTAGTCGCAAACATTAAGCTCGCCGCAGCGAGAGTTTTTGATATTAAAACTCAGAAACAGGACTGGCGGAACAGCCGCAAAACATGTGTTTTTCAAAAAACAGCTCTTGTACAGCCAAACTCGATAACATCTTACGGAACAACTTTCGTAAAACTATACTCAACAACATTTCACGAGACAACTTTTGTGAAATTAAACTCGACAAGATTTTACTAAACAATTTTTGTAAAATAAAACTTGATGACATTTTATAAAATAAAAGCTCGACAAGGTTTTAGAAAATAACTTTCATAACTCAACAACATTTTATGAAACAGATTTTATAAAGTTAACTCGACAACTGTTTACGGAATAACTTTTGTAAAATAAAAGCTCGACAAAGTTTTAGGAAAAAACTTTCATAAATTAAACTTGACAATATTTTACGGAATACATTTTTGCACAATTAAGCTCGACAACATTTTGCAAAACAGCTTTCATAAGATTAAGCTCAATAATATTTTACGAAACATTTTTCGTGAAGTCAAACAAGATCATAAGAAACAATCAACGGAAAGACAAAGACAATAAGGGCTGGGACAAGACTAGTTCGCTCACAGCTTGACAAACTGGAACCTCACCCAAATGACATCTTGTCCATTGCTTCCTTTTTCTTAAGTCGCCCATCTCAGCCTTTTTTGCATCATCACCTACTTCTTCTCACTTTGTTTCAACGATTTCGTAAAGGTCCTTCGGTACATAAAATGCAATCCGGTTTTACAAAATTCTATTCATAAACGTTTGAAAGACTTTCCAACAATATACAAAGCTCACTTGGTCAGTTAAGTAAAACCAGGTGTACAAAGAAACGAGAACATAAACTTAGGCGTTGAAATCTCTTTCTCACTCCAATATTCTCATCAGAATTTCGTTGAAAACCAACTCATATGAAAATCATTATCAAAATTTTCGAAGTCCTTTGACATTGAATCGTCAGAAGACACGAGCAAAAGAAGAATGAAGAAGAGGCAATCCCGAATCATCAATGAAACTAAGGTATGTCCGACTTAGAAAATTTTATCATACTTTTAATTTATCATATGAAATGAATGAAAACGTCTTGGAAACAGCCGTCAACGTTAGGGAACTTAAAATCTAGGTGGATGGTCTAGAAAGCTAAGTCTTAGGCAATTTTGCAGTCTTGTTCTATTGTTCCTTAACTGTCCAGGCATAACTTGCAAACCGATCTAATCTCTTGGAAAACCGATAAACGATCGTCACGCATTCAAACATACTCATCTTGCTTCCTAAAGAAAGAAAAAACGTGCACAATCTTCAAAAGAACAGTTAATCTGTTTTCTTTCATAAAAAGGGGTAGGTACGTATACTATACTCGTATACTCCCATACTTCAAAAACTTTTTTCTTCAGCATAAAAAAAACGCTTTCGACAAAGCGAACTCTTGCAGCAATAATCAGAATAACACTTAGGCAATGTGATGTCCCGTCAAAATGATTTCAAAAGGCAAACGACAATCTAAGATTCGTCTACAACGCTAGCGAAGTAGCCAAAACATCACAAACATAGTCTTGAAAACTCTACATCATCTCTTGTCGCAATCTCGCGATTAGAAAACTTGTACCAACGTCTGACTAAAAACACGACGGTTAACGACTAAATCATAACGAAATAACCATCAATAAAACTCCATGAGTAATTCAAAGCAACTTTCACCAAAGGTCGAAATCAAAGCAGAAACATCGCAACTTTGACATCTTCGATTTTCTATCTTTGTAAAACTGGTCACCCATTATGGTCGTATAAAAAAACATTTTATACGAATAGTCCACGGGAAAACAAAATCGATACCATGCAAAACAACTTCGCAATACGAAAAACAGAATGAGGAAAACATATTCCTCGTTCGCAAATATCACAAGTATTTGTGAGAAACACTCTCCATTTACTTCTATTAGAATCCCCTCTCTCAATACTCTCGCGAAAAATCCTCAGTATAGTCAATTCAAGTCATATGAAGCAACTTTCAGAAATAAGCATAACGGGTCTTACGAAGAACTGTCATAGCTAATTTTCGTATAATAAAAATGAAGCTCCTTGCAGGTTGCTGACTTCTACCTTTCACTTCCCTCGGTTACATCCGAGCAGGCAATCACCCCACAACTTACTACGCATGGATTTTGTATCAAGTCTCTTAGGCTTTGCCTTCCTTGGACAAAAACAAAACAATCTCATACAACTAAAAGAAACATTATACGAAACATTCATCGTATAACTGAAACCTAAAGTAGAAAATCGTCTTAAGCAACCATCAGCCATAACACGGAAAGCTCTGCTATACTTGGCCTATCAATCTCAACAAACGCTATTTGGCCCTCGACCAACTACGCCTTCCCGTAAAGCCAAAGCCAGAATTTGGCATCCCCTTTAAGGATAATCGTAAACTAATATGACCTTAATGATAACATAAAATTGTCATGGTCTAGTCCTTTACCAATGACGTCCTTGGCTATACAGCTGAACACATCCTTCATGCTAAACCAAAACAATTGAGCGACCACCGCTCCAATCACTTAATGGTTAAATGACAATCCACAAATTTTCATCAAAAGCCAAGTAACGATTACGCAAACAATTTGTCGAATAACCCAGAAGTAGAAATCATACAATAAGTTCTTCATAACAAAAAGTTAACGGGAACTTTAAACTTATCGTCAATCGATTAAGTTATGTATTCTCTACAATTCACTTTAGACCTGCTGCGTTTTACCCTTAAAGCACGACATGTAAGGAAATATTCGTAACAAAGCTCCTAGGGCTATACGAGTTATCCTTAAAAATACATGAAATAAATTTCGGAAGGCCAACACTTCACGAATCACTATGAAGGAAGACACTTATGTACGCATCGGTTCCAAATAATTTATAAACTAATTTCAATATATATATATATATATATATATAATTATTGTATTTTTGATTTTGTATTTTTATTAGTTTTTAAAAATATTTTTAATATTTTTTTAAAAAAAAAGATTTTTAGAAAAACTGCGAGAAACTTTTATTTTACAAACATCTTGCGAATTTGCAAGAGAATTTATATCTTTGCAAATTTGTGATGGAAAATATTTCCTTGAAAATTTGCGAAAAAATATTTTCCCTCGCAATTTTGCAAGAGAAATTAGTTCCTCACAAATTTGCTAAAAAATTGTGAGCAATTTTTATTTGCGAGCAAGGATTTTCAAGGGAATGACTTCCTTCGCAATTCTCTTACAAAATGCGATTTGCAAGGGAACTACGAGGGTTTATTCCGTTGTAAATCGCTTTGTTTTTTGTAGTGTATAGGCTAATCAGATTTCTGAAATTAAGGCAAAGCTGCCTTATGTTTACAATCTCTTTGTAGGCAGGAAACATGTTCATTTTTCTACATAAGTTGAAACTATGAAAGCAGAAGAAAAGAAGGATGTTATTTACATCAACGGAGCTTGTTATCAAGTTACAATCAGAAACTTCAGTTTCAGAAATATTTTTAGGGTAATGGTAGTTTCATAAGGAACTATGGTGTTTCTAATTACTAGAAAATTTCTGCAGCAAATCTAGATAGTAAGATTGAGAATATGATACAACAGCTCTTAGATGGACATCAGAAACATAGTGTAGACTTCAACAAAAAGATGAATACTATGTACAATGATTTGAATGGAAAGTTTAAGTCTTTGAAAACTCATGTGAAGAGGCTGGGTATGCAGGTTGCACAAACTGTAGAGGCTGTACAAAGGCAAGAATGAATGATCTTTCTGAATGCTGAATCAAGCTTGAAACACTTTATCAATGATGTGATTGTTGAGGATGATGAATGGCAAGAATTTGAAAAGTATGAAGAGACAAAATAAGGTATTTTCTGGTCGCAAACTCGATGTCGATATTGGTGTCGATTGACATCATCTGGAAAATATGAAAACATAAGCTTTGTTGGATCAAACTCGACACCAACAACAAGTTTCAATCAATATCTACATATCATTGATCGACACTCATCTAGGAATGTTACTAAATCTTCTCCAAATGTCAGTATCAATTGATACCCATCGAGGAATGCAACACAGCTTTCTATTATCACTCAACAAGCAACTAAGGGTTGTATAGCGAGTGGAAAAAGGGTGAAATCCAGGGTACCTACATACAAAGACATCTTCAAAGGTTTATCAAAGTTGTAAAGCTTGCTGGTTTTCGCAAGCGAGTGAAAAAATATCATGAAGATGAATATTTTTATGATGCCTACTAAAAGTACTGTTTTAGTATGTTCTTCAGGGAAACCATAGGGAGCAACAAAGAGATTATAGCTTTGTTTGATGAGTTAAGAAGCTAAAGAAACAACAAGACCTTGTAAAATTTGTTGTTCTCTGCACTATTGCAGGATTTGAGTTATCTGATGCTATGTGTGATACTAGTTCTGGACTCATAGTCATACCTAAAGATATTTCTAATACGATGGGTTTTAAGGCAAAAGCTTCTTCAATCAAGATTTTTTGTATATTTTTCTAGGAAATCGTCATTTGGAGTGGACAGCAACCTGGAAGTGAAAATTGGGAACAGCAATATCCTTGTTGACTTTCATGTGCCAGATACAGAAGAGGGATCAAACCTCTACTGTTTGGAATAGCTTTCATGGCTACAATAAGTGATGTATGTGATATGCAGAAGAACAAAATGTATCTGACAAACATTGATGACAAGGTCTTCTACGATCCTGTTTCAGCGGGCATAAGTTCACATTTGGCTTCCTACATTGAGATATGTGATGGTCCTGTGCAGTGGGTCCATGTAGAGAAAATTCAGGTGATACAAGCGAAGTCAACCAAGTATCATCAAAGAAGAAGAAGAAGAAGAAGAAGAAGAAGAAGAAGAAGAAGAAGAAGAAGAAGAAGAAGAAGAAGAAGAAGAAGAAGAAGAAGAAGAAGAAGAAGAAGAAGAAGAAGAAGAAGAAGAAGAAGAAGAAGAAGAAGAAGAAGAAGAAGAAGAAGAAGAAGAAGAAGAAGAAGAAGAAGAAGAAGAAGAAGAAGAAGAGAACCAAGCCATTTGCTAAGATCGGAGCGGTTGTCACTTCAGAATAGAAAGAAAAAAAAAGGATGATATAAGCTTTTATTGTCAGGTTGTTCGAGGTAAAGAAATAAGACATTGGATGAGCAAGTTCTCATTTTCGTCAAGACTGAATCTGAGCTTCAACAGCCAAGTTACGTATTAATTTAACACTGAATGAGAGGTACCCCATTGGATTTTTGTATGCTTTTCTTAAAAAAAATCAAGTAAAGTATCATTATTGTTCGACACCTTCTTAATGTCCGTCGACATCCACCCACCCTTAAAGTATTGTTGGTTGGTATGAAAAGGCATGTATGTGTGGAATGCTTCTCTTTTCTCTTCCCTTCAGCATCTAAAAATGATGAAAAAGATTGAGATGTGTTCTTGAGTAGTAAAGGGGTAAAAATAGTTTGTGTGATCCCATTATTTTACTCAATTGGAATGATTACACAAATTTGGAAGCGAGGATAAGAAAATTTCATGTGACTCCATCGCCTATACACTTTGTAGAACATGAAGAAGAAGAGAAAATGATTCATAGAAGTGAGAAAAGAGAGAAGAAAGGAACCAAAGCTAGACTGCATCTCTGATCAAAAACCTGAATGGATAAGAATCCATGTGTCCTTTGATTGATACTCACAAGATGAGACTGCACATTAAATTCTTAAATGAGATTAGTGGAAGGGTATGCTAGATGGTATCTTGTGAGTTGTGGACTGGGTTATTAAGTTGCTAAGCTAATGTCAAGTATATGGAAGTACCTTCTAAGGTTGGTAATATTTGATGTGGCTTACAGCATTGTAGATGTGACAATGGTGTTCTAAAGAGTATACCTCTTCCACAGGTTAATTCTATGGTTTGCTTTTAGGCAAGCGAAAGATAAGTCTGGGAGAGTTGATATATCATGGTTTTAACTGGTTTTGATCATGATATAAGTCCAGCTTTAGAGTCTATATGATATGTTTATAGTCATTTTTATAGTCTTTATAGGTTCATGTGCACTTTTGAGCATTTCAAAGATTTTGGAGCTATTTGGAGCTTTGAGAGTTGTGATGCTTGGAAGCTGAAGTCAGAGTAGATCTTTCACTATGTTTTCAGTCGACACTCATCCCAAGTCAATAAACTGATGTACTTCAATATTGTTTCAAGAATTGCAGAAGTGCAAAGAAATTTAAAATATTTGCAAAAGAGTCTATGACTGAGTTTTACTTATATTATGTTTTATTAGAACATTGTTTAAGCTATGCTTACTTACACTTAGAGATATTTTAGAAAGTTTTGGAGAGAAGATACAAAATTCCTTCAAAGATTGAACCAAAACTCTAACATTTTTATATTTATTATTTTCAACATAAAACTTTGATTATGTTTTTATCTACAATCTCTGAGTAAACACCTTGTTATATTTAAAGATTTCCTAGCGTTTATGAAGAATTGTTAAATGATAGAATTTCTAAGGTGATTTAATTGAATTATTTATCTTGATTGCTATTATTGATTATTTATCTTGATCTTAGGATAGTTGGTAGACAAGACAGTGTGCCTGATTACTTGAACTAAATCATGTTGAGTTAAATACTTATTCGCAATGATAATTGATCTAGGAATTAAGTGAACAAATCAAATATGGAATTGATGCTTTTCTAAATTGTTTGAATTCACAACCAAAGTTGGTATTCTACGATTTAGGCATCTGATAGTTTATGCAGCGAGATCTGAATTACTTTTTGTTGTGATTTAAGTTCTAGAATCGTTTATAATAAAAAACCTTTAACATTTATTGATTGCTATTCTGAATAACATGATTGATTTCTCTGCATCTAGCATTTTTCCTAACTGCTTCACGACCCGTTTGATTTACTGTTTTTTACATCTTTTTTAGTTTTATCTAGCTTAATCTGAAAGAAATAATTTATTGTGTGATCTCAATCTATGTGGATTCGACCCAAAGTACTACAACTAATCTCTGAAATTGCAAAGTTTCTCTTATGTTAAGTTTGAGAATATCATATTCTTCAAATCAAAAGGCATAACTTTATTGCAGTAGATGCCCTTAGATATCATGAACAAATTTTTGTCCTAATCGTCTTGAGTATATGATGGCATCCATAAACTCATTACTTGGTGTCCTACCATTGTATCGACTAGCTTGTCAATATGGGGTATGGGAAAAGATAATTTGGACATGACTTGTTGAGGTTGTTGAAGTCTATACTAACTCACCATTTGCATTCTTCTTCTGCACCACTACAACGTTGGCTAGCCATTCCAGGTACTATACCTCTCTTATGAACCTGACATCCAATAAATTTCTGACCTCATTGTTGATAGATAAGAAGCAAACTGTTGGATAACTAACTTTTAGGAAATCATTCCTCCTTCTTAAGAGCATGACGCCGACCTTCTTCTCTTGTCCGGACGATTTCCAGCTCCTGAACCAATTTTCCTTCTGCCTTTGGGTAAAATGGAAAACTTCTATTAAATGATCTTTCCATATTTCAGGATATAGAAAGATTCAACCTAATTTTCAACTAAGGACAATTTATAAAAGGGGGTCACAAACCTCATAACAAGGGATCGACTATTAAAGACTTCGATTATAGAGTTATGCGGTTACAACTAGGGTTTCATGACCAATATGTTGTAGTTCCGTCTCTCTCGATCAATAATAAATTACTTTTGATCTTTGGTTATGCTTTTTACTACTTATTTTTTTTGTTTATGTAGTATCACAGAGAACCCTGCATAAAATTACCCTAAGATTATTTTATCATAATTTTTTGAGCTATGTAAGAAATTTATTCAAGAGAGATTAATCCCATTTTTTTGTAAAATAATTATAACTATTAGAGCTAAATTCAGAACAAATTTCTTTTCGATACAATTATGATGATCTGCTTTTTTTGATATAGTGGATCATTTATCCAGATAAAAAAAGAAAAAAAAATCTATTTGATTTTCAAACTAGCTATATTTTTGTAGCAACAAATCTTTAAAACTTTTGAATCTCGAAAACAGAACAGGCACATATCTAAATAATTTGTAAAGACCATAAAATTTTTCCATTGCTTATTGCTACATGAAACTGCATGCATGGCAGTTAGTGGTTAGAGTTCGAAGAAGTTATAGATAACATCTTTGTCTTAGGTTTCTAGTGGTAACCCAAATATTCAAATTTGTAATCATAGAGATTATAAGCACAATTTTTATATTGTTTTAGAAAATTCTCAAATATAATGTTCTTGGTTGTTTTCTTATGGAACAACTTTCCATGAAACTCTTATTTATATAAAATCTATTTTCTTATTCTATATGGAATATGGAATATGATAACACAAAACTTATCTAAATTTTCTAAATATATCTAAATTTTTTTATTTGTGTATTTATATCTAACTCATTAAACACTTTTCTACTGAGATAGCTTGTTCCACAAGTCTTCGAATTATTCATCATTCTCTCCTTTAGTTTTAATTTGAATTATGGTGAGATCGATTTCTTGAACTCCGATTAAGCTTCTCAAGTCTTTGAACTTAATCCTCGGTAATGGTTGGTAAGGGTGTCCGCCTTTTGTTTTACACTCAGTGACATCTCGAACTTCCTTGACATCTCTTCTTTGAATTGCTTGATCACTTTAAGAGAAGTTCCTATTACAAATATGTCATCAACGTAAATCACCACTAGCAAAAAGTCTCCTTCATTCTTGTGATACACTGAAGACTCCTTTGTATACTTCTTGAAATTTATCTCCCTTAGAACTTGATCGAATTTTATATTCCATGGTCTACGGGCTTTGCGTAACCCATACAAAGCTTTGTGAAACATATACACTCAATATTCTTTTCCTTTTTTCAAAACCTTTGGGATGTGTCATATACACTAACTCTTTTAAATCACCATTCAAGAAAGTTATCTTCATGTCCAACTGATGTATCTCCATCCATTTGTTGATGCAAGAGCTACTAAGAGATGTATTGTTTTGAGACATGCTACTGGTGCAAACATTTTTGAAATATATACCATTTTCTTGTACATGGCCCCTTGCCATAAGGTCTCGCCTTATACTTGTTCACCGTACCATCCACTTTTCTTTTTTATCTTCTGGATCAATTTTAACCTTATAGGTTTAACACCAGCCGGTTTATCTACTAGCTCACAAGTCTTGTTTCTTGTGATAGATTCCAACTCGGCTAGCATAGCTTCAACTCATTCTCTTACATGCTCTGCTTCAAGAAAGTTCTCCTGCTCGCAATCTACTGTGAGCAACAACATTACAACTTATTTATCTGCAAGTAACACATAATCATCGAAATACCATGGTTTTGTTATGGCGCGACCATGTCTTGTCACTAGCGGTTGTCCATCACCAACTTAGTTCATATTTTGACCAATTTCCTTTCTTCTTCTTTGTTTTGGTTTATAGGTTCTTGATCATGATCATAGTCATCTCCATCCTCTATATAACCCTCATGTGGAAGCTTAAACATACTTGGTTCACACTCAGTTTGGTTTGTTGTAGATGAACAATCCCAAGCTTTCTTCTTATCGAAGATCACATCTCTACTCATACTTACCTTTTCTGCGGCTGGATCATAGATTCTATAGGCTTTTGAACCCTCTCAGTTCCAATATTACTCACACTCTTTCATCTTTCATCCAACTTCTCAAGGTAAGATCTAGTGATTTTTGCATGAGCAACACAACCAAAACACTTTAAGTGCTCAATATTTGGTTTCTCCGATGTGTAACACTCGTATGGGATTTGATCCTCTAAGGCTTTTGTTGGAACTCTATTGATGAGGTAGCTCGAGTGTCCTACATCTTCTCCTCACAAATAGTTTGGCATCTTCATTGCTTTAAGCATACTTCTTGTCATTTCCATTAAAGTTTGGTTAATTCTTTCTGATAACACCTTTTTTTGGTGCCTTGTTACTCCACTTTTTGCATGAGCAACACAACCAAAAATCTTTAAATACTCAATATTTGGTTTCTCCGATGTGTGACACTCATATGGGATTTGATCCTCTAAGGTTTTTGTTGGAACTCTATTGATGAGGTAGCTCGAGTGTCCTACATATTCTCCTCACAATTAGTTTGGCATCTTCATTGCTTTAAGCATACTTTTGTCATTTCCATTAAAGTTCGGTTAATTCTTTCTGATCACACCTTTTTGCGATTTGAAGGCGTTGTTAGGTGCCTTGTTACTCCACTTTTTCATAAAATAGATTAAACTCAGCTGAGGTAAACTCTCCCCTTCTACTGGTGCGTAAATTTTTAATGTTGAACCGATTTTCTTATCAATGCCTTCCTTAAACTTCTTGAACCGATCAAATGCTTCACTCTTCTCCTTCCTTAGTATGGTGCACATATACCTAAAGAAGTCATCTATTAGGACAAAGACATATGGATTGTTTGCTGAAGTTAGTGGTGTGGTTGGTCCAACACAAATATTCATGAATTAGATCCAATGGCTTTGTCGCACAATACATGGTTTTAGTTAGGAATGAGTGTCTAATTTTTTTCCCTGCTAGACATGCGTCACACACGCTTTTTTCATGTGTTACACTCGGCATTCCCTTGACCATCTCCTTCTTTACCATGTTGTTCATAACACCATAGCTTATATGTCCTAGTCGAGCATGCGACCTCCATGTAGCATCTTCATGTCGAACATGGAAACACTTACGATAGCTAATCTCTATTGGTGTCTTATAGAGACGGGTTGAATATCTTGTGATTTGTACCAGCAACCTTACACGAATCTTTGAGTGTTACATAGTCATTTTTCATGTCAACATTATATATGTTTTTTGTTGTTTGTCCAACACTTAATATGTTATGCTTTAGGTCGAGTATGTAGTATATATCTTTGAGTGCTTTCTTATTTCCAGTATTGCAGACGAGAGTAACCGTACCTTTTACTACAGTATTAACACACAAACTATCACCAAATTTCACCTTTCCTTTGTATTTTGATCCAAACTCGAGAAGAAATCCTTGTTCCTCATCATGTCATTGCTAGCTCCACTATGCATATACCAAACACTTGCGTTGCCTTTTATAATATCGAGATTTTTTTGAATCACTTTGTCTTTATTCCAGAGTCTTCATTCAAGAATAGCACTTCATGGACATAGAGTGAGTTGGCCTCTTGTGTCTCAGTTTGGTTTTCTTCTTGATTCCTTATTGGTCTCTCGGGACAAAGAGATGTGAATTGACCTAGCTTACCACATCTCTAACATATCACCTTTGATCAATCTTTCTTAAAGTTTTGATTCTTATATTTGGTGTCTCCTCCTTGGTGTTAATTATTGAGTCTTCGTCGACCTCTACCTCTTCCATTATGTCCTCTTTTTCCACGAAAACCTTCATAGTTCTTATGACTATTTTGGTCATTATTCGAAAACATAAGTTTTCCCTAGTCTTTTGTCTGTGTTTCTCCCCCCTACATGTTTTTTATATGCCTTTAGCCTTCCAACTATATCTTTAAAACCTGTAAATTTTTGGACTAGTACTTGCTCAAGAACTCTACAGTGTGGATGTACTTGTGTCTAGGAAGATCCAGAACGTTTTCACCATCTTGGATACTTCTATGTTATTCCGTAATAAGACTGTTCTAGATGATAGGCCAGATATCTTTCCCACAAATTCATCGACTGAATATTATCATCCATCTTCAACTTGTTAATCTCTTTCATCAACGTCAGAAGTCTTGCCTCTCTTATATGATCGGCTCTAAAAGCTTTAAGGTGTCATAACTTAATCACATCCCAAATATCTTTCAATGTGGTTTGTTCTTCCACTTAGAGAATTAAGTTTCCATGAACCGATTGGAATACAAGTGATGTTGCCACATCATTCTTCTTTTGATTATCCAAACCAAGTTCCACTGTTTCTTAAATTTCATGAACTCTCAATAGAACCTTCATTTTCATCGACCAAATTGTAAAATTTGTCGGTGTCAGCATCGAAAATTAGGTGGATGCGGATCTAAAGTCTTTCGTGTGCGGTGTAGCTTTAGTCACGTCTCCTATACTCGGTTGTGTGAACTTCCTCCGTCGCCTAGATTGAGTCTTCTTCTCAAGCTTTGATATCAATTCAATTATGTAACCGCAAAGATTATAAGAATAATTTTTCTTACTAATTAAAAAACGTCTCAAAACTAAAGTTTTGAATGATTTTCTTATGTAACAACTCTCATAGAACTCCAATTTATATAGAAACTATTTTCTTATTTTATATGGAATATGGAATATGATAATCTAAAATTTATTTAAGTTTCTTATTCTTATCTATATTTTCTTATTTGTGTATTTATAACTCACTAAACAATTTTCTAATAAAATAACTTAGTTTACAAATTTTAGAATTATCCAACAAAGATCTTCATGTTTTTCCTTCTAAGTAGATTTGTATGTGTAGTTTTAAACAAGAAGAAGAATAAGAAGTAGATATATGTGTTTCAAAAAAAGTAGATATATATAACATTACGCAGACAAAAAAAAAGCAGACAAAAAAAGATATATATATATATATATATATATATCGTTTCTTGCAGTTTTAAAGCTATGGAAATTCATTGATTCGGTCTTATGTTTTCTGTTATAGTAGATTACTGGTTTCTAGAACATCTGCAAGTTTACTACATTTTCAATTTTTAAATGAAACTTGAAATAAAATTTTCTTTTGTTTTATTCAGCTTTTTATTTTATAATGAAGTAAAACAAAAGATTAATTCAAAAATAAAATAATAATTTTATTTATTGTTTATTGTTTCATTTTTATTTGAAAACAGAATGTGTCTATTATTTTACATTTTGTTCATTATTTCATTTTTATTTGAAAATAAAATAATACTACAATAATACTCATTTCCATTATAAAATTTCTCTATTTCATATAAAATAAATTAATACAACAAAGATGATCCTAGTTAGTTTTCTTTTCCTAATATTTATATGACTTTAAAAAATAAAAATAAAAACTGATATAAAAGTTAATATTGTACCCAAAAACACATAACATTTTGAAAATTATAAATACGGATATGGATACAACATTAGTATATACAAAAGTATTACTAACTCGAATAGAATTATTTGCATCTCCAGATTCATATTCTTTGTATTAAGACCTATATAAAAAAGATTATTTGTATTTTTTATTCAATTACAATCTCATTATTAAAAAGGTTTAAGAGCAATTAAAACATGCACTTCCCTTTAATTATCTCCTGAGAAAAGACCAAGGTCCTGTCGCTGTCCCAATCCTGTAACAATTCCAATCACATTCTGTTAAAAAAAAAATACTACATCAAAGTTTTACCTTTTTAACTAAAACGGAGAGATTCAAAGATTTTTACCGCCAGAATCCAACAGCTGCTCTAAGACTCATGTAAATGGTGAGACCAAACCAAAGACCAATAAACCCATGAGTCGACGAGAGTAAGACCAAACACAAAACGCTAACTATAGCCACCATAACTAATGAAGCTGCGGCATAACCAAAATCAGATGCTCCAAAGTTAACTCCATCGAATACAAACGCTAAGGCATTGATTGGTTGTGTCCCTGCCACAAACTTTAGGGAACAAGAACTTGTTTAAGACACAATCTTGGTTTGGTTTAGGGGTTTACGGGGAAGTTAAAAATTGATTACCGGCAGTCCTATGCTAATGAGGTGTAAGACATTATCGTCTTTAGTGAATAGTCTTGCTCCGAAATGCAATCCTGCTCCAAGTATAACCGCGAGTAGAAACCCAAGAACTAACCCCAACTGTCACAAGATTTAGTCCTTAACTTTTGGTTTACATTAAACCAAATCTTTAAATGCTTTAGAGCATGATTATCCTAGAGATTCCAAAAAGGGTCTTTTATTTTTATTTTTTTATTTTATTTTTGTTTTTTCTGTTTTTTTTTTTAAAAAAAAAATTTAACCAATCGCGGACCAACACGTGTTAGTGGGGCCCGCGAACAGTGCAAGAGACTGTTCTTATTTAAGAGTTTTAATAACCGTGTCTAGCACTGTTCACGGACTCCACATGTTGGTGGGGGCCGCAAACAGTGCAAAAGACTCCCTTAAGAGATCCAGATAATCATGCTCTTAGTTCATGTAAGAATGTATAATGTATACCTGCAATACACGTGAGGCAGTAGCTGCAGCTCTTTTGTAGTCCTTTTTGGCAAAGGCACTCGCTAGTATTGCCTTTTAAAAAAGACCCATTTGTTTAAATGTATAACCGCTTTAATAGAATAAGGAGAAAGAGAAAGAGAGAGAGCTCAATGGTTAAACCTGGCCAGCTACGGCAAACCCATCTGCAAGAAGTGAAGTTGCTAACCAAACCTGCAAGCAAACTTGGAAGGCTGCCATGGAAGTTGATCCTTCTCGTGCAGCTAGTGACGCGGAAAGAGTTACACAGAATGTCACCGCAACTACTCTCATCAGTAGAAGAAAACCTATAGAGAAAAATAACCACACAAGAAAACAATAGTTAAAACGATATTATTTTATCGGAGATCTCCCAGTGAAAGACACACTGAAAGTTTGCAAATACCATTTTTAATGAATCTACAGAACTGAAGATGTTTGGTGCTCATGTTAAAGATATCGACTTGACCCATCAGTTTCCACAAGAGTATTCCACACATAAGGTATCTGAAGTTGAACATATAAACCGTTAATTATCGGCCAAAATTTGATTTAAACATATGGGTTAGATAATTCTCTCAAATAGTATTTTTAAGTTTTTATAACAAAAATAGCATTAAAAATAATCAAAATAGATTCTTTTTGTTTTCAAAATTTTAATTTTAATTTTTTATTGAAATTTGAAACCTTAACCTCCAAACTCAACCATTTAACTTTAAATCTTAAGTCTAGATTACTTAAATCTATGGCTATAACTGTTTATTTACCTCTTTAATGAAACATTTTGGTCATTTTTTCTTGAGAAATTCTCTTAGATAGTCCATTTTAGTTTGTTCTTCACAAAAATAGTTTTTAAGGAAGAAAATGACTAAAATAGTTTTTTTAAAAGCTAAAAAATTATTTATATGCATTTATACTACTAGGGTTAACTAATTTAGACTTTAGGGTTTAGAGTGAAGTGGTGGGTTTGGGGATGGGGTTTAAAATTTCAAAAAAAAAAACAATTGAAAATTTCAAAAAAAAGAGGCTATTTTGGTCATTTTATTTTTCGAGGGCTATTTTTGTGACGAAAATTTAAAAAAAGTTATTTAAGAGAATTACCATTTTTTTATGCTATTTTTGTGATAAAATTTTTTTCCAAGAGCTATTCTAAGATATTTCTCTATGGGTTATCCACCCAAAAAAAAAAACTAGTTATTAGAGCAGAGTTAGGTTGTTGTTTTTTCCTGAAGAGAAAAAGCCTTAAAATGTGGAACTAAACTCACTGGGAAATAACATGAGCAGTGGCTGCTCCAGTAACGCCTAGACGAAAAACAAATATGAAAATCGGGTCGAGTATTATATTTGTGGCATCTCCAATCACTGTGGAAGAGATTAAAAGTTGATCATCAGCTTTGTTCTGTTTCAAGAACTTTGATCATACTAAAGGATAGTGCATATTACCAGTTGCGTATAATGGAGTTGTTGTGTCTTTAAAACCACGGAAAACACCTTGTGTCGCAAGCGAGAGAAGAACAGCAGGTGCACCAAGTGATCTTAGAGATAAATATCTCTGAGCAGGTCCCAACATTGGAGAATCCTGTAAAAGTTTGAATAATGTTTTAATAGTCTCATAGCACTTATGCATATTGAGCCAGAAAGATTTGATGCTTTACGTGTTTAACTCCCATGAAACTCAAGAGAGGTTTTGCTGCGGATATAAGAAACACAGCTTGAAGAAGGCCAAGAATGGCTCCAATGATTAAAGCAGATGAAGCTGATGGTATGTTTCTTTTCTTGACTGGTGAATTACTAACACTAAAGATACTGTAACCCTTTTTAGATTCATCTGGTGTATAAACTGAAGGAAATATCAAACAAACTAGTGATTAGTACTTCAAGAAATCATATACTCAAAGGAGTGATTTTACAATATATAGATATATAAATATACCTTTATCGTTTTCAGGAATCAGTTCTTGAGTTTCCTCCTTTGTGTTGTTAATACCAGTTTCAATACATTCTTGGTTTGTGTTTTCCTCGGAACTACAAGCATCTTCCTCTGCTACAAAGGAAGTTGTGATGCTAACGAGTGGGAAGATAGCAATTCTTGACACTTGGTTAAACAAAGCAATTGAAACTCCAACTGCAGCAAGCTCTACAGGACCTGTAAATTATCACCAAAACAAGGAACCTAAGACCAAATGATTTCTATCTTGAAACAAAAATAAGAAAAATGATCAAGACTTGTTGTTTTCTTGGGTTGTTGTTGATACCAATTTGGCCTATGAAGGCTGTGTCCACAAGAGATGCAATAGGATCAGCTGTTAAGGCAAGTGCTGCAGGTAAAGCTATTCTTGCTATCTCCAAACCGAGCTCATCAAATTTAAAAACTGATCTGATACATCAAAGAAAATCAAATTTCAAGTTTATTCTAGATCACAAAAAAGAAAACAGAAATTTTACCCAAAAAAAAAATGGTTAACCTGAAATCACTAAGGAAGATGCAAAGAGGGTTTCTTGGAAAATCACAAGGAGTTTCTTTGGTATAGCCATCTTCAGACATCATTAAGAGATGTTACTGAAGTTTTTTGAGTGTTTTTGAGCTTCACAAGTACATAAAAGAATGTGTGTTTGTGTATACAGAATCTAGCAAAGTAAATGATTCTCCGTTAGTTAGGTGACTTTTCATTATATGCCCCTCAGAATAAAAGAGACAATTTAATTATTTATTTTCAGGAAAATAGGTGTTTCAAGTCTAACCACACATTACATTTTACCTTTAGACCTCAAACTCCAATTGATTGTTGATTCTTGCCTTTGTGTCCAGAACTAGAGTGTTCCAGAAAAAATCCAGAAAATTAAACTTCTGTTCCAAGAACAAATTAGCTTTGATCAAAGACAAACATTTTTTCTCTCTTTAAATAGAAGAATCCAAAAAAATACACGTGATAATCAAGAAATTAATGAATATTAAATTAAAGATTATAAAGGAGAATTTGGTTTAACAAATTTTCTATCTCTTGAAAGTTTGGTTAACGTCAATTACCTAAGAATTTTTTGACAAAGTAGGTGAAGTGACAGAAAACTACCCAATAAAATTATGAAACTTGTATGATTTTTTTCTGATGAAAGAAAAACATTTAGGAAATTAACTTAAATCCAAAATGTGCAAGAACTAACATGTGATTCGTAATGAAGAAAGACAGAAATGTAACGTAAGAAGAACACACCTGTTTTGTATGAACCATGAGAAGTCAATAATATCTCTTTCTCGTTTTAAGAAACAATCTCAGCACCTCAGCTTTTTTTGTTTGTTCTCTAGCAGTTTGGAATATGTAAACACTAGACTTTGAACAAAAACTAGGTCGATTGTGCCGTGGATAAAGGTTCAAATAGATCACAGTGAATACAAACCAGATGATGAAATGGTATCTCAATAGAGGACTTGGAAAGTTGACAAAGAACAAAGTAATTAAGGAGTTGGCCAAAACAAAACAAAAACAAAAAAACAGAAAAGGGAATTTGCAAAATAAATGGTTGAGAGAAGCCGATGGGACTAGATGCGAGGTGGAACGTGTTTTAAGGTTGAACATTGGAGAAGAATTTCAATTTTAATGGGAACATTAGCCTATAGGGATATATCAATTAAAAATGTAAAGATTTCCAAAACTTTCAATAACAATATACTATACTATTCTCCAAATGGTTTGCAATTTCTTTAGAAAAATTCCATATTTTTATTCTATATTTTCACGATTTTACAGTTTTTGCATAATTTTGTTACATTAATAAATTGATATGCACATTGGATTTAAACAAATTTACAAAATAATATATTTTTAGCACAGAGTCAAATATTTTTTAAATAACATTTGTTGTGTATACCTTCCCAGGATATGTACTAAGATATTTGAATTTAGAAAATAAATTAGAGATTAGCTTGATTGTGTTTGATCACAAATGACCTTTCCCATATGTACCTCTCTCTATCCAGGTTACATGTCACGGGTTTACTTAGATATGTGTATAACTTACAGTAGAATTTTTTTTTCTTGACGACCGCAAAATATATAGTAAGATTTAGGCTAAATTAAATAATATAATAGGAAAAAATAAAATTAACGTGGGATATGAATTGTAGTCGGATCAGATTTTGAACTCTTCAAATATTTGAATTTAAAGTTCAAAAAAAAAATTGAATGTGGATTTTTCAAAAGAATTTAGGTTGATTAGGATAGTCAACGAATATAGTAAACGCTCGTCGACTGAGAAGTAAACTTACGCTATGACATGTTTACAATACCAAACATGATCAAGAAATTTTGTGGACAACATGATTGGCCAAAAAGACTCTGGCCTTGATTGCAGAGCTTAATGTTCTGCATTATCCAATCAACATTTGTTAAAAAAGTATTTAGAAAAGTATTTACCAAATGCTAATACTCCAATGTTATATGCTCATTACTCTCATATGAAGCTTTTAATAGGACATTTGCATTTATAATTTATAAAATAAAAAATACAGAATTAATTTATTTTATTTTATAACATCACAAATTCTGTTTATAGAAAGAAAAAAAGACAATTCTCTCAAATAGCCTATTTTATAATTTTTGTCACAAAAATAGCCTCAAAATGACTAAAATAGCCTTTTTATTTTGAAAATTTTAAAATTTTATTTTTATTTTTTAAAATTTAAAATTTTAACCCCAAAATTCCACCCGTAACTCTAAACCTAAGTCTAGATTAGTTAACCATAAGGATATAAGTGAAATATTTTGGTCATTTTCTTCTTTAAAAGCTATTTTTGTGACAAAAACTTTTTAGGGCTATTCTAAAGTCTTTTTCAAAATAAAATGTATTTAAAAAATAATTTTACAAACATAAACGATATTTTAAAATAAATTTACAAATAAAATTAAATATATTTGAAAATAATATTTCACATATAAAATATAATTTAAAATATAATATGTATTTAATTTTTAAATTTATCTAAAAATATAAAATTTATTTTGGATATAAGCATAATTTTTTTGATATTATTAAATAAAACAAATTAATTATATTTTTTTCTTTATTTTATCCATAAATATATATTAGAAATATATTCAATAAAAATAAATAAATAAATAAATATATTTAATAATAAATATATTAAATATTAAATATTAATTTTTATAACACTTTTAAATAACATTTTCCTACGACTCAACTAATCACTTTATTAAATAGTTTAATGATATCATACTGTTTCAATAGCATATTGCTATTGATTTATCATCAGCTCTGTCAATCAAAACTTCTAATTAAATTTGCAAGAAACAAGTTCTTCAAAACCCTTACAAAATACATAATAATATAATTCTTATAGATATACTACTAAAATTAAATATATATATATATATATATATATATATATATGTATATATATGATAAAATAAATACTAATAGTTAGCTACTATTAATATTTAATGATATGACATAACATGTTATTATTGATACTAGGTTGTATGTGTTTTAAATTTATTTTTAGTTTTATTACTATGGTGATGCTCGTTTGCTTATCCAGACGATCCATCTGGGCAAATATGTATTTGAATGTTAGTTTAGTGTGATTAATTGGTATATCCAGATGGATCATCTAACTGTATTTTTGAAAATTTATCTCAAATTCTCATCCAAATTAGAGTGAGTTTTCATAGTGTATCGACTGCATCTAGCACGATTATTTAATGATGTTTTTGCATTAAATATCAGCATACATTTATAAGTTGGTTTTGCAACTTAGTATTTACTGTTAGTATTAGTATGTGTTTTTATTAACGTTTTGATTAAATATCCTTAATATTCGTTGTTATATTGAAATTATGTTCTTTTGGCTAGTCAATTGTATTTATTTTTCAGAACTGTTTAAATTCGATAATTGCATAAAACCTATATAAGCAGAACAAACATATGTGGTGTTCAGAAAAAAAAAAGAAAAAAAAAAAGAGCATAACAAACATATTATATGTCTTTCCATTGAGGCTATAGACTTCTCAGCTTGGCTCGGCACAAACAATAATCATTCCCACAATATCCTATAATTTTATCAGTTTTAGTTATTATATATTTGTCTGTGAACACATACATATTTTAAATTTGTTTGTTAATTTGTAAATTTGTAAAATTTACTAATTTACTGATGTCCAAAACTTTTAATAATATAACATTTTAATAAGTGATAGATTTGTATAAGCTGATGGCTTCTAATACCAAATAAAAGTAATACTCTTTTTAACGTTTTGGAGTTATACACATATTATAAAAATATTTTTAACCACAATTCAGTCAATACAAAAATAACCTACAATATATAAAATATCATATAGCATAGAAAGAACAAACTTTTATATTGAAAAATGAACACGTCTTGTAATTTAAAATTAAAAAACTTCAAAATTCATCTATTAAAAACAGAGTGTATTAATGTATAATAGAGATGTTCTTTTACATCTGTGGATTTATTATCTTACATCTGTGGATATATATATATATATATATATATATATATATATATGTTATTCTTTAGTGCTGGTATATTGTGCTATTATACAAACATTACATATACGATTTTATATATGACAACTAGGGATGTGTCCGCGCTTCGCGCGGAATATATTGTTGATTATATCCAATGATGTTTATGTAATGCTTGTGATGTGATCAATTAGTTATCGTGAGTGTCGGATGCAATCTGGTTTGGCCATTGGTACGTGTTGTATATTTATGTGTTACATAATTGTTATTTGTGCATGGAAATAACCCTTCATATTTTAAGAAACCTAAATAAGCATATTTATGTGTGTATCAAAGAATTTTTCTTTTTCTATCGATGATCTTTTATCTCTCCAATACTTTTAGGAGATAAAAATGATCATAATGGTCCATATTCTTAAAAACACAGTAAACATAAATCCATAAAGCCAGCAAATAATATATTAGGTTAAAGTTCATATAAATTCTCAATTTTTTACGACTTCAAGTCAACATTTCTGTAGCATTTTTTGTGAACTTTACTGAAGGTTGGTTCACAAAAGTAGTATTTTTGTATATATAGAATCTATATTATTAAAACTGAAGTACCTTTTGGAACTGTTTGGAAACAGGGATACCAGAAAAAAATGAGAATTGTTTGGAAACAAGGATAGCAGAATAAATGAGAATTGTTTGGAAACGTGGATAGCATATTAAATACTTTCTTTTATTTACACATTTAGTCATTAAATTTCTTTCTTATTTACAGATTATGCCATTTCATTTAAAACCAAATATCTAAACCAAATATCCAAATATATAAATTAATTAATTAAAATAAAATATCTAAATTAATTGTTATTGATAATCTGATAATATCAATTACAATATATTATATTTATATAAAACAATTTTAAATATAGTATTACCTTTTAGTTTAGTAAAATAGAAAAAATTTGAGAATTCAATTGTCAAGAAAATAAAATATTATAAAATTAATAATAATTAATTGAAAGCTAATGCAATTAATTTTAAAATAAATTAACAAAAAACAATATATTAATATATAAATAGTACAATCACATCAAATTGCATCAAGTTATAAAATTTTAATATAACATTATGTATAAATAAAAAAAATTATTATCAAACATCTATACTATAAAATAATATATTTTACAATGTATGTAAATTACAAAACATTAAAAAATATATAGTTTTTTTTATAAAATCAATGGTTTATAAATTTACGTTAAACATAAGTTAAATCAAACACCCGCGCAGGAGCGCGGGTCAAGTTCTAGTAATGGCTTAAGATTACGTTTTGGGTTTTGGCTAAAGGTGATTGCATTAGCAGGACACTCCCCCGATTGAAGAGTAAGAACATTGTGTAAGTATATTTCTTTAAGCGAAGATAAGAAGATACTATTAATCAATCATTTTGCAACCTTGAAAGAGTAAAATTAAGTCATAGCAAGAGTCTCTATACCAAAGTTCATAAACCATAAACCCTACGAACAAGTGAATAAATGAAAATTAACAAAATAATTTATTAATTTTAATATGCTAATATTTAATTTATACAGCTGATAATAATTTTAACTATTTGTATTTGTTGATCTTGTTAAAAAGCATAGGTTTCTTGCACCCCTAAAAGATTTCATCCAAATGTAGTTGTTTTACATTTTAAATATCTTTATATGTTCATTATATAGTGAATAAAATAAAATTAATATATTACAGTTGATATTCAACACATAAATAAAAATTTATTATCTCTTTTTATATTTTGGATTTATTGATATTCTTATTTTTTAAATATTGTATTGTAAACTTATTATGTTTATTTAAATAACACGAAAATATAGGAATTGACTTTTTGTAAAAACATTTCATAGACACCATAGAAATATAAAATTGCTTTTAGAAATATATGTACTCATTATTTAAAATGTTATTATATTAAAAAATTATCTTATGATATTGATTTTTATATTCTTTATTATTTATGTAATAAATATTTTATATTTTGACAACTTTATCATAAATTATTATTAAAAATGGTTTTATTTATTTATTTATTTATTGGATATTCTCGTTTTATCTGAAATATTATATATAATTTTATATTATTCCAAGTGAAATTATGTGCTATAGAAAGTTCCCTTGTGGAAGTCAATAACCTGTCGCCTTTTGAAAACTTCAGTCGTTGATGCGGTGTCTGTTTTGAGTACGTACTTCTAATCAGATCGTGTTGGTGAAAATAATTCTTTCAATTACTGATTTATCAACTTCGACCTCTCTGAAATAGAAAGTAAATACAATGAGTTGTTTAAAGTGAACATCATCCTATAATACATATTCATGTCTATATTATTTCCCTTCGTTCTATGACACCCATGTGGATGTCGTACAACCTTAGAGAAAGCCTGGGTTGCTTTTTGTTCCAGCATTGATATGCTGCATAGATAAACGTTTTCATCTATCATTTTCTTTTAATTGTTGCAGTCTGTGTATCAAAGTATAAATGAGTGCAAGAGGTGGCAGTCAAAAATAACCAGGCTGCAGAAAAATTGTATCAGTGATGTGGTTTATGGAACTCGTGAAAGACTTGAAGACAAATAGAAAAATCTATGTGATGTGGTATTATGTTATTCATAAATTCGTAATGATGTTATTACGTTACCCATAACTGCGGAAAACACCTGTCAAGGCGAATGGTTGCATTGTCTGTTGAGTTGTATGTGTTTCTTCGTTCAATGTGATCCTGAATTCCTGATGGCGCACAACTCACCAGTAATGTCTTCGCAAGAAAAACAAAGTCATCAATATTGATACGCTTGAAAGCAGAGGTTATCATACATAGGAGGTGAGACTAACCGGGTAGGTGGGTGTAGATATTTTCCAACAAAAGTAGTTTGTCGTGGTTGTAGAATCTACACATCTTCTCAAGTATTGTCATATTTGGATGAGTGATGTCAATGAACGCCATAAGGTCACTGAAGCGTATGGAAAGCAGTGAATCACAGTGCTTGAAGTTGGTGGTTCTCCTTGCTATGTCAAACCCACTTATTGAGTAAATAGAACCTTCCTTAAGCAGGTCTCAGAAAGTGTTCAGGCTTTTCGCATTGATGGAACCCTCGGATCAACGTTGCATGTATAGAACATTCATATTAATTTCTGGCCATAACTGGAGAGTTGATGGTAGACGGTCATTGTAATCTGAGAAGCCAAAGTCTATTGCCTTCAATTGAAAGGTGTCTTCTAAACCATCTTCTAGAACTTTCCTCCATCCAGATGCATTGTCATCTGATCCACAAAACGAAATTTTCATGATGAAAGTTTTTTTTTAGGATTGATCTTTGTGTTGCATACATATATGTTGTGTCTGTATTTTGTAGTCATACCTTTTGCATCCAAGATCAGATGGAGTTTTGGTAGGGGCATCATCACCATCAAACTTGAATTCTGCAGCTCCTTAAAGTTTAACCATGGCTTCACCCACAATTTTGCTTGTAAAGCTTCTTCTTCTCAGGATCTCCAGGGTCAGATGATGTATCTGCTACAGCTTCTTCTTTCGCCTGGGTCATTCACGAAAACTCACCAGTACCTTCTACAATTGTGAAAAAACCAAAACATGAATCAAGATGAAAGAGAGAGATTGAAGAAGATGATATCTCATCTGCTCGATTGAATTCTGCAGAATGGAGGAGTGGGTTAATTACACTTCTGGAATCAATTCACCGTTACGGAGAGAAAATCGTAAAGGCGATCGACGATCACAAAATCTGGAACTTTAGCCGGCAGACGTTCGAAACTCCAAAGGCTAAGTGACGAAAAAAACAATGTCAACTCTGGGCCTGAAATGTAAATAAAACCCCAAACGAAATTATAAATCAGAAAACGCATCGTATTAATTATGATGACACGTGAAAGTAAACGCCCTAAGGAGAGAAAAAGGCAACTTTATAGTATTAGATACTAATTTATGAAAATTTAACTGTCCTATGAAATCCACGTCTAACAATACTTCTTGCACTATGTTGAAAGTCTCATATAATTATTTTTCTCCACTAATCTGTATAATTTTTTTTGTTTATGGGATTCAAAACTGAGATATTATGGTGTAAAATTATTGAAGAACCATTAGCAAACCACATGATAAAACCACTTCCACTTGTGTATATATTTTTATTCCTACTAGAATATTTAAGGGGGGCGTACGTCCGTTTCGGTGTGGAATATTTATGTTGTTCATGCTTAAATTTTGATGGAATTAAAATATGTATAGATGGTTTGGTTAGCTTATAAGAGATTACTAAGTATCTTTTTATGTTTTTGGTAGTATAAATGCATTCTTACGGTAAACAATTCTTAAATTACTTTCAATTTAATTTAATTTTTAAAATACCATTTTTTATAATGTCATAGAACATTTATTATACTTAAGATTTCATTTGTTTGAATATGTCCATGTTTTTACTAATGATGTAACATGTACATATTGTATCAGTGGATAAACTAACGTACTTAACTTGCAAAATCATTTTCTTACTAAACTGTTCTATTGATCTTAATTTGTTATAGATGCAACTTCTAATTTAATTTTACAGACGTACAGACTCCAAAAAATAACAATATTATTTGAATAGTAAAATAAACACCGAATTACTTACTGCATCCCAATTGTCGTATCATTAAAATATTAAAATATGTTGATCATTCCACGTTACAAAGCGTGTAATCTTTTTCACGACCATCATATGCAGTAAAAACTAAAAAGACTATTTATTCACACAACACAAAAACAATTTATATGTTCTTCAGGTCATCAAAGAGATATAATTTACATAGGTTATAAGATGTTTCAGATCAGGAAATAAAGAACT
>MU106477.1:102398-117488 GCA_012274485.2 Sinapis alba
AAAACCCCAAACGAAATTATAAATCAGAAAACGCATCGTATTAATTATGATGACACGTGAAAGTAAACGCCCTAAGGAGAGAAAAAGGCAACTTTATAGTATTAGATACTAATTTATGAAAATTTAACTGTCCTATGAAATCCACGTCTAACAATACTTCTTGCACTATGTTGAAAGTCTCATATAATTATTTTTCTCCACTAATCTGTATAATTTTTTTTGTTTATGGGATTCAAAACTGAGATATTATGGTGTAAAATTATTGAAGAACCATTAGCAAACCACATGATAAAACCACTTCCACTTGTGTATATATTTTTATTCCTACTAGAATATTTAAGGGGGGCGTACGTCCGTTTCGGTGTGGAATATTTATGTTGTTCATGCTTAAATTTTGATGGAATTAAAATATGTATAGATGGTTTGGTTAGCTTATAAGAGATTACTAAGTATCTTTTTATGTTTTTGGTAGTATAAATGCATTCTTACGGTAAACAATTCTTAAATTACTTTCAATTTAATTTAATTTTTAAAATACCATTTTTTATAATGTCATAGAACATTTATTATACTTAAGATTTCATTTGTTTGAATATGTCCATGTTTTTACTAATGATGTAACATGTACATATTGTATCAGTGGATAAACTAACGTACTTAACTTGCAAAATCATTTTCTTACTAAACTGTTCTATTGATCTTAATTTGTTATAGATGCAACTTCTAATTTAATTTTACAGACGTACAGACTCCAAAAAATAACAATATTATTTGAATAGTAAAATAAACACCGAATTACTTACTGCATCCCAATTGTCGTATCATTAAAATATTAAAATATGTTGATCATTCCACGTTACAAAGCGTGTAATCTTTTTCACGACCATCATATGCAGTAAAAACTAAAAAGACTATTTATTCACACAACACAAAAACAATTTATATGTTCTTCAGGTCATCAAAGAGATATAATTTACATAGGTTATAAGATGTTTCAGATCAGGAAATAAAGAACTGAGTTATCTAACACACAGTTTTCTGCAGATGAGGTGGAGCCTTCACTTGCTTTGTAGCATACCTTTTATTACTGCTAAAGGGAATAGAGTGCAATCTAAGACACAAAAAGAAACATAAAAAATGTCAATGATTGGTCAATAAGACCTAAAAAAAACAAGAGCCAATGATGAATATTGTGATTACCATTGTAGATCGAAGCAAATGTGTGCTGGCAGGGTTGTGACTCTCATATAAGCTTGAACACACGCTTCTTCCATGAGTGTCGGGAACTGAACATGTCAATTACATTACTAAATAACTTAGATTTACAAAGGGTTATAAATTTACAAAACTCAATGGTCACTATCGGAAATTTTTCTCTTAGATCCGACTATTAACAGATCTCTTTCTCTTAGATCGGAATAACAAAATCCGAGAAAATTACTTACAAGTTGTGATTCTTGATGAAGATTCAACATGTTGAGGTTTTGAGTCTCGATCTCGTCTGCTTTGTGAGAGAAGATACACTTGATCTCGTCGTCGTCGCTCGATCTCATCGCCGTCGTCGCTAGATCTCGTCGCCATTGTCGCTCTATCTCGTCTGCTTCGTGAGAGAGATACACTCAATCTTGTCATCGTCGCTTGATCTCGTCACCGTTGCTCGATCTCATCGCCGTGTCGCTCGATCTTGTCGGCGGCGTTCGTCACATTGTAGTCGCCGTCGAAGCTTTTTCGAGAGAGAAAGAAATGAAATTAGGTTAGAATTGTGAGAGGGTTATTTTTGTCTTTTGCCTATTAATGATTTAGGTATTTATGAAAATGTCCTCCTTCTAAGTGTATATATGAATAGTGGTACTAAACAAAGTGTAAAAGTAAAATTTCCCCTGATTTAATATAGCTATCTACTTGTTAGCCAAAGATTTTCTCAAAAAGAATCTCACTTTAATTTGCTAATAAAAATTGTACGTATAATTTCAAATATTATTTTTGCTTGGTATTTAAAACTTATGGGTAACTTTTTCATTTAATTAGTTAATCAAAATTGTTTCTATATTTTTAAGGGCAATTCTCTTAAATAGCCATTTTTAAGTTTTTGTCACAAAAATAGCCCTCAAAAAATAAAATGACCAAAATAGACTTTTTTTTTTGAAAATTTGATTTTTTTTTATTTTTTTTGAAATTTGAAACCCTAACCCCAAATCAGAAAACCCCAAACGAAATTATAAATCAGAAAACGCATCGTATTAATTATGATGACACGTGAAAGTAAACGCCCTAAGGAGAGAAAAAGGCAACTTTATAGTATTAGATACTAATTTATGAAAATTTAACTGTCCTATGAAATCCACGTCTAACAATACTTCTTGCACTATGTTGAAAGTCTCATATAATTATTTTTCTCCACTAATCTGTATAATTTTTTTTGTTTATGGGATTCAAAACTGAGATATTATGGTGTAAAATTATTGAAGAACCATTAGCAAACCACATGATAAAACCACTTCCACTTGTGTATATATTTTTATTCCTACTAGAATATTTAAGGGGGGCGTACGTCCGTTTCGGTGTGGAATATTTATGTTGTTCATGCTTAAATTTTGATGGAATTAAAATATGTATAGATGGTTTGGTTAGCTTATAAGAGATTACTAAGTATCTTTTTATGTTTTTGGTAGTATAAATGCATTCTTACGGTAAACAATTCTTAAATTACTTTCAATTTAATTTAATTTTTAAAATACCATTTTTTATAATGTCATAGAACATTTATTATACTTAAGATTTCATTTGTTTGAATATGTCCATGTTTTTACTAATGATGTAACATGTACATATTGTATCAGTGGATAAACTAACGTACTTAACTTGCAAAATCATTTTCTTACTAAACTGTTCTATTGATCTTAATTTGTTATAGATGCAACTTCTAATTTAATTTTACAGACGTACAGACTCCAAAAAATAACAATATTATTTGAATAGTAAAATAAACACCGAATTACTTACTGCATCCCAATTGTCGTATCATTAAAATATTAAAATATGTTGATCATTCCACGTTACAAAGCGTGTAATCTTTTTCACGACCATCATATGCAGTAAAAACTAAAAAGACTATTTATTCACACAACACAAAAACAATTTATATGTTCTTCAGGTCATCAAAGAGATATAATTTACATAGGTTATAAGATGTTTCAGATCAGGAAATAAAGAACTGAGTTATCTAACACACAGTTTTCTGCAGATGAGGTGGAGCCTTCACTTGCTTTGTAGCATACCTTTTATTACTGCTAAAGGGAATAGAGTGCAATCTAAGACACAAAAAGAAACATAAAAAATGTCAATGATTGGTCAATAAGACCTAAAAAAAACAAGAGCCAATGATGAATATTGTGATTACCATTGTAGATCGAAGCAAATGTGTGCTGGCAGGGTTGTGACTCTCATATAAGCTTGAACACACGCTTCTTCCATGAGTGTCGGGAACTGAACATGTCAATTACATTACTAAATAACTTAGATTTACAAAGGGTTATAAATTTACAAAACTCAATGGTCACTATCGGAAATTTTTCTCTTAGATCCGACTATTAACAGATCTCTTTCTCTTAGATCGGAATAACAAAATCCGAGAAAATTACTTACAAGTTGTGATTCTTGATGAAGATTCAACATGTTGAGGTTTTGAGTCTCGATCTCGTCTGCTTTGTGAGAGAAGATACACTTGATCTCGTCGTCGTCGCTCGATCTCATCGCCGTCGTCGCTAGATCTCGTCGCCATTGTCGCTCTATCTCGTCTGCTTCGTGAGAGAGATACACTCAATCTTGTCATCGTCGCTTGATCTCGTCACCGTTGCTCGATCTCATCGCCGTGTCGCTCGATCTTGTCGGCGGCGTTCGTCACATTGTAGTCGCCGTCGAAGCTTTTTCGAGAGAGAAAGAAATGAAATTAGGTTAGAATTGTGAGAGGGTTATTTTTGTCTTTTGCCTATTAATGATTTAGGTATTTATGAAAATGNAAATACCATTTTTTATAATGTCATAGAACATTTATTATACTTAAGATTTCATTTGTTTGAATATGTCCATGTTTTTACTAATGATGTAACATGTACATATTGTATCAGTGGATAAACTAACGTACTTAACTTGCAAAATCATTTTCTTACTAAACTGTTCTATTGATCTTAATTTGTTATAGATGCAACTTCTAATTTAATTTTACAGACGTACAGACTCCAAAAAAGAACAATATTATTTGAATAGTAAAATAAACACCGAATTACTTACTGCATCCCAATTGTCGTATCATTAAAATATTAAAATATGTTGATCATTCCACGTTACAAAGCGTGTAATCTTTTTCACGACCATCATATGCAGTAAAAACTAAAAAGACTATTTATTCACACAACACAAAAACAATTTATATGTTCTTCAGGTCATCAAAGAGATATAATTTACATAGGTTATAAGATGTTTCAGATCAGGAAATAAAGAACTTGGTCGTGGCTTTTGCTTCCTCAGAGATTAATATATGTCTCATTTCTTCAAAGCCATAACCTGCAATTCAACAGAGATATCAGAAAAGGTTGTAGTTTTGCCGATAAATTTGAAGAACACAGAGAACTACAAAAAAAAGACATTAAAATTCAGTGAGAAATACACCTATGAAAATACAAGATAAGGTTCAAACTTGATACATTTGTACCTTTGGATTTGCCATTTGAGCATGAGCAATAATCTGAGTACGAGGTTCAAACTTTTCTTCCACATCCTTGGCCAGAGAAATGATAACAGCACACTTAACCCTCTTCTTCCAGTACTTACTAATCTCATTGAAGACCTAGAATGGCTCAGTCGATGATAAACCATTGATGACAATATCATCATTCCTAACAGCCTCCTGCATATTACTTAACTTTCAAAGGACATAAAGGAGTCTTAATCATAATCAAGCAAAACACATCTTTCAATTTCTCATCTTCGGACAAAACTCTAACCGCTAACCTAGCTTCCACATACCTTAGCTACGCACACCGTCTCATCAACCTCCTAAGCAAATCATCTCTTGAGTTGATCACTTCGAACAAATGTCCAGCCCTTTTATGTCCACTTTCTTCCAATCACTCGCTGAGAAGCAAGAAGATCATTTCCTCTCTTCTTTCCATGTTCCTGTATGAAACAAAACTACCATTAAAAACAATCTGTAGACAGAAAAAGACAGAGCAAAGAACTACCAACCTTTGCATTTCGATTGGATATTCATGTTGAAAAAGGTGAGAGATTATGGTTGTTAGGAGAAGATGAATCGAGAAATATGTACTTCGACGGAGACGAAGCGGCCTGCATCAAGTGACGTATGTATTTGATGACATGGCAAATCATCATTTTTCATTGGTTATTTTTTTGAGTTGAGGTGGACACTCTCAAAACACTCCCTCATGCCTTTTTAGTATTAGAAGATTTTATGAGTATAGTTTTACGGGTTATTCTAACAAACATGTAAAATATTTATCAAATATATAACTAAATGAATAAAATATAAAACACACTTTAATTTAGGTTTAGGCTTAGACGTTTAGGTATCCGTTGAGATACAGATTGGATATTTTGAATTTTGGTTTTAATTTATATCACATCATAAGTTCATTTTGGTAAATTTGTAAGTATGAATCAAGTTCAGATATATCACTAAGTTTTGGTTTTAATTTGTATCATATCCTAAAACCCATAAATTAACCATATATCTTTGGATTCTGGTTATATTAGTTCGGTTCGGGATATATCCGAAGTTAAATCTAAAATTTTAAAACAAACTATAAGAAACAAATACTTATATTTCCAAAATTTGAAAACAAACCATAAGAAATAAATAAATATATATATAAATGAATATTTAAGATAGTTATTTAAATTTAAATACTTATTTAGATATTATTTCAAATAAATTTAGAATGAAGTACATATTCACAGTTTCAAATGTTTATATTTGTGATTATTTTGGACATTCAGATCGGTTATTCAGATTGTTTTGTTTTCTTTAGTTTTTTGGATTATCCGTTCGGCTAATAATATTTCAGGTTTAGATATATTTTGTACCATCTTACTAAACCCATTATTTCAAACCGGATTTAATTAGTTTAGTTCGGTTTAGACTTCAAATTAGGAATTAAAAAATAAAAAATAAAAAAAATAGGAATTTTATACCTAAATCTTCCTTAAATAAAGAAAAATGTGATTATATAAAGTTTTCAGCAAAAAAATATCCAGGACCATTTTCAACTCAGATATCAAAATTTAAGTTTATTCTATTAAAATCGTTTTTTTTTTTTTTTTGAAACACAATTCTATTAAAATCGTATTTATCCCACAAAATGCATGAATCATCTAGAGTGTAGTTCACATTAGGACCCCTAATGTAGATAACTGCAATTTTGAGAAATAGAGCGGATGAGACAAACCTCCGGCTAGAATCCATCGAACTCCGATGTTGTCGGCGGTTGTGAAGCCCTTACTCTCTCTGTCACCGTCGCTGTTCCGCCTCCCTCCCCTTTCTTCTTCTTCTCTCTCACTCTACTTTCGTGTCTCTCCCTTTTCCTCCTCTCACTTTCACTCTCAGTCTCCTCATCTCCTATCCTCCCGCCGTAACTACAGTCGCCATGCGTTTCTCGCTGACCACTACCTCTCCTGCTCCATGCCTAACAAGCCTCTTCGTGTCGCTGTCCTCCTTAGCGGCGGCGTCGATAGCAGCGTCGCCCTCCGCCTCCTTCACGCCGCTGGACACTCCTGTACAGCTTTCTATCTCAAAATCTGGTTCCAGGTCTGTGTGTGTGCGTCTGTCCTCTATGTTTCTGGCTCTGCCTACAACATGGGTTTGTTATGTTTTCTATGTTCTGTAGGAAGGCTTTGAGAATTTCTGGAACCAGTGTCCCTGGGAAGACGATTTGAAATATGCAAAGCATGTCTGTGAGCAGGTATGACTGTAAAGGTTCATGCTTTCTTATACTTAAATCAATCAAAGGAAGATGTTTTAGTGCTTCTAGTTGTGTCATTTTCTAGGTTGATGTGCCTTTGGAGGTTGTGCATTTAACAGATGAGTATTGGGAAAGAGTTGTAAGTTCTTCTTTCAAATGCTTCTCTTTAGTGGGGTTTGGTAACCTCTTCTGATTGGGTTTCATCAGGTTTCATACATTATTGAGGAGTACCGTTGTGGACGCACACCTAATCCTGATGTTCTATGCAATACTAGAATTAAGTTTGGTAACTAACCTCTTCTGCTTACTAGTTTCAGTTGAAGTATATAAACTATTGTGTCTCTGCTGTTTTGACTAATCAGCTATAGATTGAACCTTATGTTTTCAGGTGCATTCATGGATGCAATCAGTGATATGGAGTATGACTACATTGCTTCAGGTCATTATGCTAAAGTTGTCCATCCTCCTGCTGATCAAAGTGATTCATCATCTGTTCTGGAACTATCACAAGACATGGTACCGATGCATCTGTTTATTTTTATGATCAGCATGTTTTTTACTGTACTAGAGAGAATGTCACTTGTTGGGTTCAATCAATGTTTGCATTCTACCTAGTGTTGCAGCAGGCTACTTATGCTTCTTAAGGTGCATTGCTTTTGTTTTTAGTACTTCTACCATTTAATCTCTGTATTTTTGTGTTTTTTTTTGTCAGGTGAAAGATCAGACCTACTTCCTCTCACATCTCTCTCAAGCTCAGCTTAAGCGACTGCTATTCCCACTTGGCTGCGTAAAGAAGGTACTTGAGGAAGTTCTATGTATGCAAAATTGTGTGTGAGAGGTTTTAGTGACATGTCTCTGCTCCATTCTGAAACATAAAAGTAATAATGAAAACCATATTGTTTCTTTTCTGATGTCCAGGAAGAAGTTCGCAAACTTGCCACACAATTTGATTTGCCAAATAAAGACAGAAAGGATTCACAAGGAATATGTTTCCTTGGGAAGGTATATCTTTCTTGTTTGTTCATCTAGTTTATAATAGTTTTGCTTAGTACAAGTCTGGAACATATGAGTATGGTTTGCTGTCATAGATAAAGTTCAGTGACTTTGTCGGAAGACACATAGGAGAGATGGAAGGGATTATACTGGAAGCTGAAACTGGGGATCTTCTTGGTAACCATCGAGGATTTTGGTTTTACACAATTGGACAGCGCCAAGGCTTGCGTTTACCCGGTGGACCTTGGTATGTTTATTAACTTATGCATTAAAACTTAGCTACATCTATCTCTGTCATTGTTTGTGATTCCATCTTAGATCTGTTACTTTGTCTATGAAAGCTCATGTTCCCTCTATCTCTCTCTTCAGGTATGTTGTTGAGAAGGACACCAAGAACAATGTCGTGTTTGTCTCAAGAAATTACTACTCAATCGACAAGAGAAGGCGGGTTTTCCGTGTTGGCTCATTAAGATGGCTTAGTGGGAAACCTTTATGCAATGTTAACCAGCTCCGTTGCAAGGTATGGTCGATTACTTTCTACAGACGATGGCTACTTGGTTTGGTTAGCACTGAATAAGTTGAGTTTATATAGGTCCGGCACGGGCCTGGCTTCTACAGCTGCAGCTTTGAAATGGAAGGAGGAGGAGATGTTGCGGTTGTACATCTAGATGAAGACGACCAAGGTCTAGCTGCTGGACAGTTTGCAGCCTTCTATGAAGGAACCACTTGCATTGGCTCAGGCGTAATCTTGGAGTCACGGGATGATCAGTGTTTCCCTGTCTGTGCAAAAGCCCTTGAACTCGCTGCTATGGAAGATAAAACCAAACTTGGGAAACCCGTTAAAATCAAGACGATGCCAGTTACAACATCTGCTGAGGCTGAGTTAGGAGAAACCAGTGCAGAAGCAAAGCTTGTCAACGCGTGAAACAAAGGAAATGGTGTAGTCGTATTAGTCTCAAGAAGCTACTTGAAGAGTTGGAAAGACTCAAGAAGCAAATGTTGGTAGAGGTCAAGAAACATAGACCAGGGGATAACTAATTAGTATTTAAGAAAAAAAACATACCTATCGATATGATAAGAGTAGCATACATAATCTATGCTATTTTATTCTTGTTTCTGTTTATGAGATTACATGCGCACATGTCTCCATGTGTTTGTCAACTAAGAGAGAGAGAGAGAGAGAGAGAGAGAGGTAGATATAGAAACGCTTGAAGTGCTAAAAATAACGCTTGAAAAACGCTTCTGCATCCAAAAAAATAACAGTGAATGATGTTCTTTAATTTTCATTTCTATAATTCTCTAAAAAAGAATCTGAGTTAAAAAAGGAAAACAAAGATTGTGTTCTTCTCCAACAATCTTGATCTTCTTTTCTTCTGTTACTTTGTGTTCCTTGTCTCTGTTTCAGACATGGCGATTCCTGCGGCTCTTGTATTTATCCCTGTTGGTGTCCTCTTCTTGGTCTCTGGCCTCATTGTCAATCTCATTCAGGTCATACCCATTTTTGTTTAACCTTGTCTTCATCCCTGTTTGTTTTAGTTTTTAACCTTGTCTTTATCCATGGAAGTGACAAGGCTAAAACACGTTATCTTCATTAGATGTCTATCAAAATTGATATTTTGGGGAACATTTTTTCTTTTTTACTTTCCAGCTTGTATTCTTCATCATTGTTCGTCCATTCTCGAAAAGCTTATATAGAAGAATCAACAAAACCGTTGTGGAGTTACTTTGGTTGCAGCTTATATGGCTGATTGATTGGTGGGCTTGTATAAAGGTTTGTGATTTCTATTGAAATCTTGTTTGGTCTACACACAAGTGTCTAGTCTTATCTGTGATATTATGTTGTTGCTGCAGGTTAATTTATACGCTGACCCAGAGACACTAGAGTTACTTGGTAAGGGATGAGAGTTAAGAGTTGTGGGACATGAGTTTTAAGTATTTGAAACTAATGGTTCTTGTTCTTGATATAAGGGAAAGAACATGCACTTGTTTTATCCAATCACAGAAGTGACATTGATTGGCTTATTGGTTGGGTCATGGCTCAGGTGTTTATATCTTTTGTCTGAAACAAGATTTCTTTAAATTTGGGGGATAATCTTTTGTATTCTGATTGAATACTATTTGATGAAATACAACAGCGTGCAGGTTGTCTTGGAAGCTCTCTAGCCATCATGAAAAAAGAAGCCAAGTACCTTCCAGTGAGTCTCTTTTTTTTTTCTTTCTAATCTTCTTGGTTTTGGTGTACTGTCTATCACTACAAGTCTTTCAACAGATCATAGGTTGGTCAATGTGGTTTTCGGATTACATTTTCTTGGAAAGAAGCTGGGATAAAGATGAGAAGACCCTCAAGGTTTATCTTGTTCTGTTTCTCTTGAGCTTAGATTCATTTTGACTCTGTGCTTGAAACTTCTTTTTGTTTTTACTTATTACAGGCAGGGTTTAAACGGTTTGAGGACTTTCCTATGACATTCTGGTTGGCTCTTTTCGTTGAAGGAACTCGTTTCACACAGGACAAGCTTGAAGCTGCTCAAGAATACGCCTCTATCAGAAGCTTACCATCTCCTCGAAATGTCTTGATTCCTCGTACAAAGGTGAGTTTCACTTGTGTCTTCAGGTTTTTCTTAGCTTGGACTTACATAGAAGATATGCCAAACCAGGGATTTGTTTCGGCGGTGTCTCACATACGGTCATTTGTCCCTGCGGTTTATGATTGTACCTTAACTGTTCGCAACAATCAGCCTAAACCAACTCTGCTTAGGATGTTCAGTGGACAATCATCTGAGGTTACAACAGATTCTTATGTATCCTTTTCTTTTCTTCATGTTGAAAAAAAAATGTATGCCCACTTATCATAAACTCTTTGTTTCTTCTTTCTTGAAGTTGAATTTGCAGCTAAGACGTCACAAAATGAGCGACCTGCCAGAAACTGATGATGGTATTGCACAATGGTGCCAAGATCTATTTATCACCAAGGTTCACTAACAAACTTTTCGACTTAGAAAGAAAACTTCATTTGTCTCTACATTGCTTACTTTTAATAATCAGGATGCTCAACTTGAGACATACTTCACAAAAGACGTTTTCAGCAGCTTGGATGTTCACCAAATCAACCGGCCAATCAAACCATTGATCGTAAGAAACATGACACATCTTACTGATTAATGCTATTGTATTGACTCTCTCATGAAACATGTTGTTAATGTTGTTGGAAACAGGTGGTGATAGTTTGGGTATGTCTTCTTATGTACGGTGGTTTCAAGCTACTTCAATGGCTCTCTATGGTGGCCTCGTGGGAGATCATTTGCTTGTTTGTGATCATCTTGGTAATTGCAACTCTAACAATGCAAGTACTTATTCAATCTTCTGAGTCACACCGTTCAACTCCTGCCAAGAGACCTCTACAAGAACAGCTTATTTCTGCGTAGGAGAAGAGAAATTTCTGTTCAAGCTAGAGTGTTCATTTGCTCATGTTTAATATCTGTATCAATATAACCAAAATTACTATTTGATTTATGATTAGTCATATATATCTTCAGTATACATATTACATGAATTGTTTTTATTTTTTTATAGAATATGAACCATTTTATATGTTTTCAATTAATCTTTTCTCCTGACAGTGTCATTGTCATTTTAAAATGTGATTAAAATCTTTACATTTTTTTCCACTGAATATATTCATTCAATTCAATAAAGATCAACCAAACATACTTAAAGTACTACAACACCAAAAGGATCATAATCCATCCATTGTCTACAAAAAATGCCAAAGAACAAAGCATACTTTACACAAAAAGAGAGGATAACCAAGAAGGAAATCCTAATGTCACATAAGATTGAGAAAGATCCAACCTAATGACACACTTTGTGCAATAAGAAAGGCACCTAAAATCATATTCCTATTTCTCCAACTTCCAGTCAGAAATGTACTGAAGAAAATCTGTAATTAAAGATAATATCCATTTGAAAGATAGTCAAACCAGTGGTCTTATAGCAGCTCCAACCAATTGCTTTGATTCCACTGCAAACACTATTTTGTTCAATCTCAGACTTGCCATACTCTCAGTTGACCATATGCTTTCCCGTGAGCTTCTAGAGACATCTTAACCTCAGCGAAGGAGCCTCAACTGTGCTTTTTCACCACACTGAATTCATCTCTCATAATCCAAGAAACACCAAAGACATGACAAATCTTATCCCAATCAGCACCAACATCACATTTAAGCCAAGAAGATGGTAGTGCAGACCAAATAGCATCATTGATAATGGGGCCATTAGTGGGATTAGAAGCTTGAGACAGTTCCAAAACCTGAACCTACGACCACTCCATACTATCATAAAATGCTTTGATCACATCTCTAGAGTGAAAATTTGATCCTTCAAAGACTAAGGCATTCCTGTTTTTCCACATTCTCCGTAAAAGCAAAGGAAAAATACTCCTATTGGATATTAGAGCACTAGAGTTCTTCCACAATCTTAATAGATAATAAAGATTCTCGATCAGGTTATGATCTGTCCCTTGATCCACTTTTCTTGGTGAATTAAATATGGAGCCATTTAGATCAACAAGAAGATTATTAAGTAGAGGAGCTTGTTCTGAAATGTCATGTAAAAATCAATTTAGCATCAGATACACGAGCAGTTGCAGTTTTTGACTCCTTCCTGTTCGTAGAATGTTTGGGGTTTGGAGACCTATTAGGGAGCTCTGAGGACTTTCTTAAGTTTTTGGATTCTGGAGGGATGTCAAAAATAGGAAGCTAACTAGCAATAGAAGCTTTATCCTTCCACATACCAGAGCGAGTTCTGGTGCACTTATGAGTTATGCCTAACTGATCTGCATACATCACATCTTGGAGGAGCGTTTGGGCACTTACATATTGTATGTTTGGGCTTTCAGAAAATGCCGAAAAACTGAAGGCAGCCAGGGACTAAAGACTTTAATATGCACTACCCCCTCTGGATTTAAATTGTGCGTTCACCGCTTCAGGAAGAGGTTTCCTCGGATCAATAGCAGTATAAACCAACCTTTGCAACTTCAATGTTTGTAAGGTTTTCTGTCAAACGAAAAAGGCATAGAGGATGACCAACTAAGTTTGTGATTTCATTTAATTCATCATTATTGAAGAAATGTAAGGAAACAGCAATGAAGTCAAGCCACACTGAGACTCTGAGAGCTCAAGCTTTTTGTTGAGAATTCTCGGAGACCACTTGGCCACAAATATGGTTTCACCATCTATTTTCCATAGATATTGATTGAGGATGTGTCATCTTGCGTTTGGGCAGGGGATACATAACAAGAACACATGATCTTTCAATCTTTCATCTTAGAAACTGAGATGTTTCGCCTCTGCTTACTCCATATGCCATTGACGATGGTGTGGACAGCACCTCGAGCAAGCTTTCCTCATAAAAATGGCATAAGATAAAACTATCTCATGCTTTTTTTAAAAAAAAAATAACGGAATTAAGGATCTTTATGCAGGCTTCCCCTGATTCTAAAGTGAAAGGTGGAGCTACATGTCTCAAGACTACAAACCAATCTACTTACCATAAAGAAGAAAGTGCAAGAATGTGGCGGCTTTGTGGATGACAGTTACTTAAATGGAATTGCAATTGGGACATGAAACTACCACGAGGGTCACGATCTCCACTCATAGTAAAGCCAGGATATCAAACATATATGTTTGATAAAAGAAGATGAGTTTCTGATAATGGGATGCAACGGGATTTGGGACGTTTTGACATATCAAGAAGTTGTTAGTATTGCTAGTCGTGGATTATGCCGTCACGATGACCCGATGAGAGCTTGCTTTGGAAGCTTTAAGGCTATATAAGTTATAACTTAACAGTGGTTGTTTGATTCTTGTTGGCTGATGACATGGCGACGGTAGCTTCTCCGGTGGAGAAGCAACGGTATTGTAGTTTGACAAAAGCTTTTCAGAGCTTGAGGGCCTTATATGACGGCTGAATGAAAAGATAGTTGTTGGGAAAGTTAGCCGGATAATGTTTCTTTTAGAGGTTAAGATGGAAAGTAGACAGCTAATAGTAAAGATAGCCTTCGTATTTTAGGAAAGGGACTTTCTACAAAAGCTTTGTGTTTAGAGACTATTTTTGAATTCTCTTGGAACTCTTTCTGAAATATTTCTCTCTATTTATTATTGCTTTTGCTTGCTTTGGGATGATCTTACAAGTGAACTAAACACCCCTATTTATACTAGTGAAAGATGTCTAGAGTCTTCTCTTGATCTTATCCACAACTTCTTCTACACACTTCTTCTTCTTGGGCTTCTTAGGCTAAGGCATGATTGTGCTTTCATTAGTGTTGGGCTAATGAGGGAAACCCAACAAATCTCACCCTTCCCGATTTAGCTCGAAACCGTCGCCATGCCGATGCCTTGACCGCAATCTTCAAACTTCTTGATCGGTAGTACCTTGGTCATAAAGTCTGACCAGTTTTCGTCTGTGTGTACCTTGCTGAGATGTATGAGCTTCTCTTCAAGAACTTCTCGAATCCAATGATGTCGAATATCGATGTGCTTTGAGCGAGAGTGAAACGTTGAATTCTTTGCTAAGTGAATAGCACTTTGGTTGTCACATAACATGTTGTACTTTTCTTGCTTTACTCCCAATTCAAGCATGAAGTTCTTCATCCATAACATCTCCTTGCACGCTTCCGTTGCTGCGATGTATTCTGCTTCCGTGGTGGATAAGGCAACACACTTTTGTAGCTTTGATTGCCAGGAAACAGCTCCCCCTACAAAGGTAGTCACAAAACCTGATGTTGATTTTCTTGAATCTTTATCACCAGCCCAATCTGCATCGGTGTAACCGTTCAACTCAAGTTTTCCATTGCCAAAACATAGACACTTCTTCGTTGTGCCTCGTAGATAGCGTAGGATCCACTTAACTGCTTTCCAATGCTCCTTTCCTGGATTCGCTAGAAAGCGACTCACAACTCCTACTGCATATGCAATGTCGGGTCTGGTGCACACCATAGCATACATGAGACTTCCTACTGCTGATGCATATGGGGTAGTCTTCATTTCCTCTTTCTCTTTCTCACTTGTTGGACTTTGCTTTGAACTTAGCTTGAAATGTCCACCAAGTGGAGTGCTCACCGGCT
>MU106478.1:0-35018 GCA_012274485.2 Sinapis alba
CCTGAAGAAATAAAGGAAGCTGCTTATTCTATAGGTGCTCATAAGGCCCCTGGACAGGATGGATTCACCGGCTCCTATTACCACACCTTCTGGGAGGATATCGGACCGAGTGTTGTCGAGGAAGTTATGCAGTTCTTTAATGGTGAATTCCTTGATCAGAATCACAATCACACCAATATCTGCTTGATACCAAAGGTTAGACCATCTACTACAATGACTGAGTTCAAACCAATTGCTCTATGAAATGTGAGCTACAAAATCATTTCGAAGATACTAGTCAAGAGGCTCAAAACGCACTTATCTGAGATCATCTGTGAGAATCAAACTGCATTCACACCAGAGAGAAGAATATCAAACAATATTATTATAGCTCATGAGGTCTATCACGCACTCAAAGCCAGAAAACAACACTCAAAGTCCTATATGGGTTTAAAGACAGATATCAAAGGCATATGATCGATTAGAATGGAGCTTCTTGGAAGAAACTATGCGACATATGGGTTTCTACGGAAAATGGATAAATCTCATAATGATCTGCGTGAAATCTGTATCCTTCTCAGTTCTGAATAATGGGTCTCCTAGAGGTTATATTAAACCTGAGAGAGGAATTCGCCAAGGAGATCCCTTATCCCCATATCTCTTTATTCTATGTGCAGAAGTACTCTCCCATCTAATGAATAAAGCCACAACAGAAAGAAAAATACAAGGGATAAAGATTGGTACCTCAAGTCCAGTAGTTAACCATCTTCTATTTGCGGATGAATCACTATTATTTACGCTAGCCAATCCAAAAAATGGCAGAGCAATCAAGAAGATCTTGACTCAGTATGAAAGGATCTCTGGACAAGCTGTCAATTTAAGTAAATCTTCAATTACTTTTGGAGGCCGAGTGAAGGATCAGATTAAGACACAGATGAGAAGTCTACTTGGAATTCATAATGATGGGGGTGGAGGTAAATATCTTGGAATCCCTGAACAGTTTGGAAGAAAGAAAACAGAGAACTTAGAGTACATAACTGAGAAAGTCAGAGCAAAGACCCATGGATGGCATCACCGGTTTCTTTCAACTGGTGGCAAGGGGATTCTTATTAAATATATCGCTTCAGCAATGCCGGTATACCCTATGAATGTCTTCAAAATGCCAAAGACGGTATGTGAGGATATCAATACTACTATAGCTCAATTTTGGTGGGGGAAAGGTGATGGGACTAAAGGAATTCACTGGTTTAATTGGATACGGATGAGTATTTCAAAAAAGGAAGGAGGAATGGGGTTTCACGACTTTGAGAAGTTTAATGATGCTTTACTTGGGAAACAAGTCTGGAGAATCCTCATTAGGCCTACCAGCTTAATGGCACGAGTCTTAAGAGGGAAGTATTTTCTCCACACAAACGTCTTAACAGCAGGAAAGAAAAAACAGAGCTCATATGGAATTCTTTACACCATGGGCAAACGCTAATACAAAAGGGCTTCCGATTCATTATGGGCAATGGACAGTCTGTATCGTTATGGATGGATCCTGGCTACATACTTCTCCCCCAAGAGCACCACTACCAGTACATCCAGAGAATTCACTGACAAAAGTTTATGATCTTCTAAAACAAGATCAAATGGGATGGGATGAGGAACTAATAAGAAGCACTATCGAGCCACATGATGCAAATGAAATTCTAGCAATGAAGATATGTCCAAATGTGGAGAAGGATATCCTTGTTTGGTCTTACAATAAATCTGGAGAATGCTCTGTGAAATCTTGGTATTGGTTAGTTACACATGACCCTGCATCTCCACCGCTAGAGCCTCCTCCCGGGAACCTCCTCTTCAAAAACATGATCTGGAAACTACCAACTGCTCTGAAGCTTAAACATTTTCTTTGGAAAATGATTACAAGTTCATTACCTTTGGAATGCAATCTCCAGCGTAGACATATCACACAATCAGTCAAGTGCCCTCATTGTTACCAAGACGAATCAACTGCACACTTATTCTTTGATTGTATTTATGCACAAAGAATCTGGCGGGCTTCAGGTTTACCAAATAGCATATTTTCTTAACCACAGATTCCTTTTGAAGATAAATTCAATGCTCTGCTCCAACAAACCCCCTCACTACCAGATCATCAGAAAATGATCTGTTGTCTAACTACATTACAAGCTGCATATTTCGATGCAAAAGAATGGTTTCAAGCTTCTCAAATGGCGGAACGAAATGATCATACCACTCGTCAAAACAGAGACAAAGACAGTCAAAGAAACAAATGGACAAGACCACCACCTGGATATATGAAATGCAACTACGATGGTTCCTTTCATAATTACCATACACCGACAAAAGCAGGATGGATAATTCGAGATAGCACTGGGGGTTATAATGGAGCAGCTCATGCTTCCCATCAATAACCGCGAACTGCCTTAGAAGGTGAACTACAAGCATTATTGTTTGCAATGATGGACCGTTGGAGTAAAGGGCATCGCAATGTCCTATTTGAAGGAGATAATATCAATGAAGTGGAGTTGGTAAACAAAGAGACTACAAATATTGATGTCATGAATTCGCTGCGAGACATATGGCGATGGGCAACTAAATTTGATGATATCAAATTCGTTTGGACGAACCGGCTATCTAATACATGTGCAGATATACTTGCAAAAAAAGAGTTACCACCAGCTATGTCTTTTCATTACTGGTTTTGTACCAAATTTTATCAATGCAGCTCTATCAAACGATATTTTTGATCATTAATAAATATGTTTACCGAAAAAAACTAAAAAAAACTATCATAGAAAATTTCTCATTATTATTTAATTGAGTTTGTATTTAATTTTATAGATTTCTATGTTACCCCATTTAAATAATTTTAAAAGCTGTTATCATTTTACTGTTTACTATAAATTTGAAATATTAATTTTTATTTTTCCCTCTTTAACCATTCATTTTATATTATTTTATAATGATTTTACAATTTTCTAGTTCAGATAAGATGAGTAGCACAACTAATATATTAAAAGTGAAAATGTTTTTTTTTTCTTTTCTTTGTTCTTCTTCTTAAGTTGTTTTGATGATGTTGAAGCGAATGACGACTCAATATCTTTAACTATAGAATCACCATATAATATACTCTTTTCCTCCATCCTCACTTTTTTCATTACGTGTCTACTACATTTGTACAATGCTGTTTTTTTGTCTTCACCAAATTTTAGAAATCATGAGGTGGTATTGAAACAGTTGAAAGAAATTCCTTTTATGTTGTAGTGAAGAAATATGTAGACAACTTGTATCGTCAACTTATAAAAAACAGAGGATTAATATATATAGCTTGAAGTCAACCTAGCTTGTCAACTGAAGTAAGTTTCTTGCACTTAACTTGCAACCATGTTAAGCGTAACTTGTTTGCTTTAAGAGAGATAAAAGTCTCTAGAACCTAGATTCTCAAAAAAGACTAAAGCTTCAAAGTAGACAACGTCATCCATGTTAATAATCTCAGCAAGAGCATTGATACAGTTTTGTGATGATCAACTATCATCTTCTTTCGTTTCCAAATCAGCCATCCTTGACCTGAGAGGAGTCAACATGTCCGACAAAGCATCTGCCACTGTTTATGTTGCTGCTGAGCTCGTGGACGAAGAAGTCTTTGAATCTGGTTCTCTCTTCCTCTTTCTCTCGTCTTGCGCTACATGTGGAGTTGGTAAAATTTCAGAGGCGGTTGTCCCTTTGGTAGGAGATATGAGCAGAGCTGAGGAATGCTTTGCCGTGTATTTGTCTAATACCTCAAAGTGACTTGACTGAGCATATTTTCCCTCAGCAAAATCATCACCATATATAGTGCAGAGCTTCTCATAAATGGGACATTCCTTAACTTTAACCGTCTCACTCAAAGGATGCACATGTGACCATAAGTTTTTAATAATCAAATAAATAAATCTGATTTACATCTAAAGTAGATGGAAAATAGACTTATAGCAATATCAACTCCAAAATGCATCATCATCTATTCTCGATATCAAACTTGTTATGAAGATAAGACATTCCACCAAGTTATAGCAGGACAAATAAATGTTGCCTAAGCTGAGTCTCGTCTGCTCCTTGAACTCACTTTTTATGTCGTTCCATGTTTTTCTGTCGAAAACAGTGTTATGTCTGTTTAAAATCTATCTTGTAATCAAAACGTGAAAGAAAGATGAATGATGACCGAACCTAGATTTGTTTAAGAAAAAGAGAGCTAAATTTTCTTATGGGGCAGATTCTAGATTGGAATCGTTGAAAAAGCAGTTACTTGCCCTGTAGTTACCTGAGAAAAGGGGATAATAAACAACATTTTGGTAATGAATGGTGACATATAAATTAGCGGAATTCAATTTATTTTCTTGAAAACCGCTATGTGTCACCAATCACATTTACAATTTACATTTTGCGTTTTTCAAAAAAAAAAAAAAAAAAAATTGAGTGCGTTTTTCATAACAACATGTTTTCAAGTGGACCGCATGTCTATTTGTCCAACTTCCTATATCCAGCGGTTTTGCATAATATGTGCGTTTTACTCCTTTTAAATATAAAAAAATATTTGAGTTGACAATAATATTTATCATGTACGATGCAAAATATGATAATATAGTGGTTTGCCTAGTTTCGGGAGAGCATTGCATGGGTGATGCAACAAAATCATTTTTCTTTATTTATTTACTAATGGAAACAAATTAAAATCTTATATATTTAAAAACCATTTACGATAGATATTCTATTAAATTTAAATTTATAATAGTCCTCACAACGAAATTCTTTTAATTTTGTCTTTTTAGAGAGAAAAAACTTACCCATATTTTAAAAAAAATTTACAATAAATAGTTCTAATCAAAAACATATTTAGAAACAGAAATTATAGTTAATTTTTTATTATATTATATTTTGGGGAAATTAAATTATTTGATAGTCTTTTTAATTGTATTGTTCTTTTATTTAACATTTTATTTGAAATATATTTTATATAAAGTAAGATGTTTAGTTTTTAAAAAGTTAGTAGCTAAAACTATAAAATATAAAGGAAGTATATACAATTATGAATTTTAGTATCTGAAATTATAAAATATACTCCCTCTGTATCAAATTAACTGGTTTTTAAGGATTTAGTTTTGTTTTAAAATAAGTGATGTTCTCATTTTTCAAGATAAAATTTAATATAACTTAAAATTTGTGACCAATCACAAAATATTGTATATTATTTCTATTGGTTGAACTAGTGTTATCTAATGCTATTTTTATGTAATCACAATAAATTACATAAATTTTTGTGTTTTTTTCATCTTTGTGAAAAAACTTAAAACCCACTTAAAATAATACAGAGGGAGTATAAAATATTATAAAATAATCACTAAACAAGAATAGTTTAAAATTATATGAATATTTTTATTTTATATTATTTTTTATCAAAACCGCACTATTTTTTATCAAAACCGCACTACTTTTTCTATAAAACCGCACTTATCCCGCAAACTGCATGAACCGCTGTTGTACCGTACCACACTTCAATTTCGTCCCGCTTATATTACCAAATCCACCGTCACCATTCGGACCCTTTAGTTAAGGAGAATTTGCAATGAACAAATGAATAAACAAAGTCTCTGAACAAAGTTTTAGATGAACAATTAAACAATAATTTAATGAGTAAAAGGACAATCTTCATCAACTCCGAGAAGCTAAAAAACTATTAAAACAACAATTAAAATAAAAAGATGGGAACTTTGATTTAGATATGTTGATGGGAAACTTACATCACAAATTCAAGGTCCAACAATCGTCTAACTACTCAGAGAATTTCAACCTGATGATTTCGAATCAGAAGATTTTGAATGTCAGCCTAAATTGTCGGTTTTAAGAGCATCTGAGTTTCAGATTCTGAGATTTAAAGAGGGAGAGAAAAACATATTTATTGGAAAGACAAAAAACAGAGCATAATCAATCAATACCTTTTCTGGTATTAATCCCTACAAACTACTCGCAGCCGGTGCTATCGTTACATGCGATGGAGAGGGAGATTTTTGTAGCTATTGGTGTGGCCTAAGTTGATGTGGGAGGGGTGAGGAATCTCTAAGATTTGAAACTCGGCATGGAATTATATAGTGATGATTGAGAGAGGAGTGAAGGTGAAGAAGCATTGAGATGTTGTGGTTACTAAATTGGAGAGGACAATGGAGAGATAAGCGGTTTGTGGAAGATTTAAGTTTGGTAGGTGAATGAAACGGTCGCTGGTTATCAATTGAATTAAACATTAATAGTCTTATTGATTCGGAAGAGGCAAAAAAGGAAATCATTTCTGGATCGTAACCTAAATTTGTTGAAGAGGAAGAGCTGCAGGTACCGATGAGGCAAGAAGAAAGAACGAAACAGTTTTTCATCGTGCCTATATTTTAAGGGCTTATTTGGGAGATAGCTAACTTTGTGTCGATAATTAAGTGTATGTCAATGATTTTGACATAATTAAGAAATTAACAATTGTCCCTCATTTCATCCGGTTTTAACCTTATATCAGACAAGTAGTCGGTAAAGGAAGAAGGTAAGGCCACGTCGAAGAAGATAAATATGGCTAGTAATTACCGCGAACTGTGCAAAGGTTACGATGCTAATTGAGGCCACGTCACATGCATTAGTAAATGTAAACCCTAATTAAGAACTTATAAATTCAAATACAATCTATAAATTATTTTCCAATATTAGACAATCTAAACTCTAACTAGGAACCTATAACATAACATGACATATTATTACATATTTAAGGAATAGTATAGAATTATTGTCTCAAATAGTATAGAATCACTGATTAGTAAATCTAAACCCTAATCAAAGTAGTATAAACCCAAATAGAATGTATATAATATGATTTACTATACCCAAACCTCTACTTAGTAAATCTAAACCCTAGTCAGAAACATATAAACCCAAATACAATATATAAATTGTTTTTCAATATTAAACACTTGAAGGCATATTCACTTGGTTAGCATGTTGCATATTTTCTATTCTATATAATTTAAGTAGTATAGTAAACGAATGTTCCAAATAATCAAGAACGTTTTCATTCACAAAAAAATATAACAATACCAAACAAACTACTAATTAGTAAAGCTAAACCCTAATTAAAGAAGTATATACCCAATTGAATGTATAAAATATGATTTACTATATCCAAACCTCTACTTAGTAAATCTAAACCCTAGTCAGGAACCTATAAACCCAAATACAATATATAAATTGTTTTTCAATATTAAACACTCGAAGGCACATTCACTTGGTTAGCATGTTGCATAATTTTTATTCCATACAATTTAAGTAGTATACTAAATGAATATTCTAAAAATGAATTTCATATTACAATCAATTACACAAAATGACAAACAAGAAAACTATCATATTTGAAAACATGACAGATTATTACATTTCTAAGGAATAATATAAAAATATGTCTCAAATATTATGGTAACCTTAGCTACACTAAAATATATACTATACTATTTCTTTCCCCGAAATATAGTATAGACGGCGAGTTCATCTTCTTCAAATCTTCTTTTTCACACATGCTGATACACCTTCACTTCGTTCAGCGTCGTCATTTTTCACCACCATATAGAGATCATCTTCATCTCCTCTCTTTTTTTCCGACAACCAAACAATCACAGATGACCAATGGAAAATCACAGTCACTTGGGGTTGTAAAAACCGAAACGACATACATAAGCGGGTTAAAGGGACTCGAACTTACTTTGGAAAAAACTCTTTCACCGTCACAATCGAAGGGGCACTCCGGCGGGTTCCAACTTCTTCTTTTATACTAGAAGGGAACTATCGAAATGATGGACAACATAGTCGGATTGTGCGTGTGCAAAGTGAACGAGGTACGAGGGGGAGACAATGGAGAAGACGACACTATTCACGGTTACCAACAAAAGGAAAGGTAAATTAACTATGAAGAGGTGAGTGGAAACCGAATAGCCACGACTTAATTGAAAAAATTACGTTAATTAAAAAATTAAAAATTTGATAGCAGGTTTCCCGGTTATGGGATGGGGGCAATATAGAAATTATTTATAATGTAACGTTCGTATATTGATGAAGTAGAGATTTTAGCTATGTAGTGAATTATAATTTGTTTGATGGATATAGGATGCAATTTCCCATATTTTAATGATATGGCAGTTAACTTCACTCTTATTGGTTAAATATTTTTGTCCGACGTGGATAGCTTAAGAAGGCTCTAAATTAGTTTATTTTATATAGTAGAAATATTTTTAATTAATATAGTTTTCAATATATAAAAGGCTTATTTTAGAGCTTTTAGCTACATTCATTAATATATCAATGTCTTCCATTTGTGGGTTTTTATGTTTCTATATTCTTATCTTTTAGAATAGTGAGATTTTGATCTCAATCATTAATTCAACAAAATAAATATATGACATTTACTTTGGTCATTCTATTCTAAGGTTCTTATCTTCTCAATTGCATCTTCATCTCATTGTTTGCGATTAGGTATCGATTCAACCTCAAGCAGAAGGATATATCGGCTTTAAGTGTCGGGTCTGAAATCTGGTTGGCTGTTTTGATTGGTTCATATTGATATCGAAACAAAGCTATCAGACTTCATTGAAAGGTCTGAAAGAGAAAAAGGTGAGGGTTTGGAGTGTTGGTGTGTGGGATGGCTTGGTTTGTGAAGGTTCTCAGCATGTATATTAAGATGTCATCGACTATAGATTTGGCTTTGATGGCAATGTCATTGGAGGAGGAGGATGTTTGCTTTAACATGCCAGATTTTCCGTAATATAGTTCTTGTGAAAGAAACGTTAGAAGCTTGATTGGAAGGATGCTCAACACGGCTTGTCAGAAAATGTTAAGCTTAATGATGGATATGCCTAGAATATGACAAAAATATGAAAGAGTGAGAGGGATTTGTCTAACAAAAGATTTCAATTCATTTTCCAATATGAATATGAAGTTGAAGATATTACCAGCATAGGTCTTCACTCCTGCAACGAGTGGGGACTTGTTATGGAGAGATGGGTGGAAAGTCTTCCACCCGGCCCGGCTACATTTAGTATGTACCGCTTTGGATACATATATGGAATATACAATTAACTATTATACATAGGTAGCTATCACAGCCTTGGGTGACCTGGTGGGCAAGATTATCACAGTGGCCTTTGATCTGGAGAAAGCTAAAAGCCATGGTTATGTCAGGTCCAGGTGAATTTCAATATAGCAAACCTGCTCAGGAAGTTAAAGACAATCAATCTGCCTAAAGGTGAGAAGATTGAGAACTTATACTTCTATGGGAAAGTGCAAATAAGATGTTACATATGCCTCATGAAAAGGCTAGATGTCCTCTGGCTCATCGTGATAGGATGACTGAGCTGATCAAGAGGAAAGAAGGCTTCAGCTCTGTCAAACCAAGGAATGGTTTAATTTTAAAGCCAAACAATATCATGTTTTGATTCATATGTGATATAACATATTTATTACCAGTTTTAGGCCATGTTATAGGCTCCCTTTAGGTTCTATTATGTGTGTCTAGACTATGTTTTAGAGTATTACAAGTCCATGTACTTATTGGAAGCAATTGGAGCTTTTGGGCTATTTTGAAGAATTTAGGATGCTCAACCAGAAATTCAATGTCGGATCCAGTTTATGCGTGAAGCATCGATCAACGTCACACCTTGTGCGTCGACCGACGGACAAGTCGCATGCAAAATTAATGAAGACTTGAGAAATTACAAGTTTTACCCAAAAGTCTCATCATTTGCAAGACAAGTCACTGGCCGAAATTTAGACTATTTATTAGGGTTTTCTATCTTAGTTAGAAGGAGGCAGCCTAAGCAAGAAAGTTGTAAGCCGTTCTAGAGGCTGAAACAGAGTTGGAACACCTTGTTACGTTTTATTGGAGAGGGAAATCTGACCATCATTACAGAGAAGATCTTGAACTCTTTTTTCTTATTACTCAGTTTATTCTATGCAATTTATTTAGACTTTAATCATGTTCTTTATTGCTCTCTCCGAGGAATTCATTGTTAGATTTAAGGTTATTCAATGGTAGTAATGTCTTGTTGATTTTATAGAATTGTTAGGGTAATCTTCTTGGTTCTTTGTTTAAGTTGTTCTTAATGCTAGGTTAAATCTGATCACCTCAATCTTAGAAACTAGGGTTCCATAGCGCAAGCAAGAGCATGGTTATGACCCTGAACCCATCTTAAACAATCTAAATAACTGGTAACAAACGAGAGTTGAATCGAAAGTTTAGAAAACCCATCACACCGTGAAACCAGTACTGTTCAGTATGAGAATCGATCGACGCCACCTTGTGGGCATTGATCGACACTCAGTCAAGATGCGCGAGAGCGATCTCATAAACACCTAGGTTGAGTTCGAGAATGACGCCTAATTAAAACCCTAGCAATCTATTAATTTGCATTATCTGACACTACTTGAGTATTTCCTCTAAGTCTAATCCCTCAATCTAATCTTCAAAAACTGAACCAATCTTGAAATTATATTTATTATTATTACAATTTGTCTAGCTTTAATACGAAAAATAAGTCTATTGTGCAATCCTAGAGTCTATGTGGATTCGATACCTAAGTACTACACTGAACCTCTTATTTGAGAGAGTAAAGTGGGAAATAAGGTTAATTTCAGAAGTGATATAAAATTCCCACAACATCAAATTTGGCGTCTTGCCGGAGACTCTTTCTTATTGTCATTAGATTCCGTTTAGAATATCGTCTAGAGTTTTTTACTTTTTTTGTATGCTAAATTATTATTTCTCTGATCCTGTGACACATGTACTTAAAGGAGAGAATATGGATTCAAGACAACACGGATCGTTCAACGGAACTCCTCCGGGATCGATCGACGTGAGTCCACTACTGTCGGGCGACACCCTTCCATTACCATCGATCGATACCGATTAGCCGGAAGCAGGTAAGTACGCCTTTGCTGATGCTGATAATAAGAAAGTGGTCTTGATAGAACCAATGAACAATAAAAGCAATGAATCAATCCAACTCATTAACTATCAGGGGACTGAAATCCCTTATCAAATCACTAGATCTCCAAAGAATGAGATAAAGCATGAATTGTCAATGCTCGAATACCTAAACCCCAGTAGGACCTATTCTAATAGGTCTGCAATTCGATTATCAGACAACCATACATGAAGCTCCGAGCTTGATATCGACTTCCTAGTTATGGCCTGCAAAAATTAGTTCAGTGGTCTTCCTACTTAACACCCGAACGATCACATCGAGATGCTAAAAGACATGGTGAACGACGATTTCAATTGCTGCAAAATCTTCCCCTTTTCCCTTGAAGGTGACGCCAGGAGGTGGTTGAACCAGTTACCACCAGGATCCCTGACCTGCTGGGAAGATATTAGAATCTCTTTCATCAATCACTTCTTTGACGAGGAGAGATACTGGGAAGCAAGGAGAGAAATATCCACATTCATTCAAGGTAGCCGCAAATCCTTTAAAAACACTTGGACTATATTCAAAAGCTACCAGATTTCGTGCCCTCACCATGGATTCTTAGAACCCCAACTCATCAACACTTTCTATAGAGGACTAAACCTAGACTACCAAACCATCCTTGATACGGACAACGAGGGGAACTTCGGCACCAGAGCCCCACAAGCGCTAAAAGGCTGATAGAGAACATGGCCTTAGATAGAGCTTAAGAAATGAGAGACGCCGAGAAGACTGAACCGACAATACTCACAGAGGAGAAGCACTCAATCCGAGTTAGAAAGACTCTGGCATCAGTTGCGACTCTCGTGGACGATGCTGTTTCTCGCGACTTCGAAAAGCAAGTTAAATTCTCAAATGTGATGAGTCTGAACAACCAACGATTTAGGGAGACCACTGAAAATTTCACAAGAAACTACGACACCACTATGGATAGATATGAAAGAAGTCCAAAGTCAAAGATGAATCAAGTCTTTATAGGAAACCCTAGAATAGCCGCCGACCTCAACAAGAAGTTAGATCTCATATATGCAGAGATGACGAAGAAATTTGAAACTCTAAGTGAACACATTAAGAGGATCTACAGCCAAGTGGTGAGTAATTCTACGTCCATCAGGAGAGAGACGGATTCTTACATGGTAAAACAAACGCTAATCCCAAGAGCCATTGCAACATCGTGGCCTTACGAAGTGGTAAACGACTCACACCTGGCATTAGAGAAAGCATCACTCTCGATGAATTCGCGAGAATCGCGACAAAGGAAAAAGAAAAATCCCATTCCGTCCCGCTCGACACTGACGAGCAAATTCCCGAGATTTCAACAAAAATGAAGAACTGGACCAAACTGACGACCTTGAGGACTTGTTTGACAAACAAAAGGAAAAGGACACGAAAGTAGGGGACATCGATCGACACTCGTTACCATGAATTGATCAACACTCTGAACCTACCATGGATCGATGCTCAGAAGCAAGCCGCGATTGACATTCAGACCCAAAACCGACCAAACCGGTTAGAACAAGGGTTTACCAAGGAACCGCCCCCATTCCTCCAAAGAACGCTAAGCATAAAAAGAAGCAGCAAGAAAAAGAAATATGCAAAAAGTGTTCGACAAAGTAAGCATTGAGATGCCACTGAGCAATGTCATTCACATCTCGCATGCTATTAAGCAGTACGTGAAAGATGCAGCAACCCGAGGATTCCATGAATCAGAACATTGCGTGATGATGGTATCAGAAGAAGTAAGCGAAATAATTCAAGGAAAAACTCCGGTTAAACTCCATGATCCCTGTAGCTTTGTTCTGAACTGCACTGTCAGCGATGAGAGATTCCAAAGATCCCTCTGTGATTTAGGCTCTAGTGTAAACCTGATGCCTTATTCAGTTGCAGTCACCCTCGGTCTAACACAATTTCAACCTACCAAGGTCACTCTCGTTCTAGCTGATAGATCCACTAGAATTCCGGAAGGCATACTTGAAGACGTGCCCGTACGCATTCATAACTGCGATATACCTGCAGATTTCATAGTGCTTAAATACGAGCGAGAACCTAGAAATCCGATTATTTGGGGGAGACCTTTCCTGGCACGGCCGGAGCGATCATTGATGTCAGAGGAGGGCGCATATGCCTCAACATCGGGAAGATACTGATGGTATTTGACATGGAAAAAATAATTAAACAGCCTTTGATCGATGGTCAACCCTACCATATTGATTATCTCTCCGACCCAGCAGAAGGATCATTCATGGTTGCATGCTCAAGTGATCCTCTCGAGCGAACAATCACATCTCCTGAAGATGACATCTTTGTGATGGATGATCGGAATGAAGAATATACGAGATTGATGGATGCCACTGAAAAAATCTTTAACGTCGACACCAAAGAACTTGATCTACCTGCCACCGTTGATCAACACCCCGATAGTACCTTCGATCGACAGCATGGCGTAACCGATGACTGGAGCAAAGAGAAAGCACCTAAAATCGAGCTTAAACCACTTCCAGCTGGTCTTAAATACGCTTTTCTTTACGAAAATTCATATCCTGTCATCATCAATGCCAACTTAAGCAGCGGAGAGCAAGCATTATTGCTAAATAAACTGCAAAAACACCGCAAGGCTCTCGGATATTCATTAGATGACATCCTGGGGATCTCTCCCGATTTATGTATGCATAGGATATACCTTGATGATGAATCCAAATCATATATTGAGCATCAGAGGAGATTGAATCCAAACCTGAAGGAAGTAGTCAAAAAGGAAATCATGAAGCTTCTAAAAGCATGCGTTATTTACCTGATCTCAGACAACAATTGGTTAGTCCAGTTAATGTTGTTCCGGAGAAAGGTGGAATTACGGTAGTAAATAATTACAAAGATGAATTGATCCCCATCAGAACTCTCACCGGACATAGGATGTGTATCGATTATAGGAAACTGAATGCTGCCACACAAAAAGATCATTTCCTTTTACCCTTTATCGATCAGATGTTAGAAAGGCTTGCAAGCCACGAATACTACTATTTCCTCGAAGGGTACTCATGATTCTTCCAGATTCACATAAATCCGGATGATCAAGAAAAAAACACCTTCACCCGTCCCTATGGAATGTTTGCGTATCAGAGAATGCCATTCGGACTCTGTAACGCTCTTGCGACTTTCCAGAGATGCATGATGTCGATATTCATGGATATGATAGAAGACTTCATGGAGGTTTTCATGGACGACTTCTCACTATACAGTCCAAACTTCAAAACATGTCTCCATTACCTTTGTAAGGTATTAGCTAGATGCGAAAAGAAAAATCTAGTTTTAAACTAGGGAAAATGCCAATTTATGGTTAACAACGGAATTGTCTTGGGACACGAGGTCTCAGCATCCGGAATCAAGGTGAACAAGGCAAAGATTGAAGTAATGATTGGACTGCCGCCACCCGCTAATGTCGAAGATGAAAGAAGCTTTTTAGAACACACTGGATTCTATAGGAGATTCATAAAAGATTTTGGGTCGAGGAGCTATTTCCACACGAGAACTATCGTATAGCACCAGATGTGTCCCAAACTATTGGCTCATTCTAAATATCCCTGAAAAATAGTTCGAAACTTAGGTCTCCACGGAACAAAAATTAAATGCCTATTTAACCATGAAATTAAAGTTCAAAACCTCTGAACCCATACAAATTGGTTAATATGGTTTACTGTATCTAAATTAAACCGGAAAAATTTCTAATCTAATAATAAATCGATTGGAAGATCCAAATAGGATCCGAGTATCTTTTAAACCGTGAATTTTAATAAAAAACCAAATTTTTTTTCAAAAGAACTTGACTCTACAAAAGAAAAACAGACCCACACTTATTTTTCTTCTTCTTTTGTCAATTTTGTAACCATGCCTTGAGTAATACCGAGACTTCTTTCAGCTTTCATGAAGCTTAGGGAAAATCTAATTCGATTTCACAAAACCCATAAATTTTCAAGAATCCAACTTGAATTCAAAGAAATCAAAGAAGTCAAAGAAATCAAAATCATAACACCAAGTTTCTTCCTTTTTCTTCTACTTCTACGTGAAGCATACTTTCTCCTATCCAAAGAAGTTCTTGTCTAAATATCATTAAACTTGAGGACATTGATGACAATTTTCTCTGGTTAAGATCAAAACTCTTGTTACAATTAATTAATGATTTGATTTGATTCTCTTGTCTAAGAAAATGAAAGAAGAAGAAGAGAAATTAATTAATGGAAGCAATACATATATAAATAAAAATTGACTGGGTTAGGATTGGGTTAGAAAAAATTGGGTGAAATCTGGGAAAAAAACAGGGTGAGGAAGATGATGAATGGTCGGGTCACTTTTTTTTGTTTGGGTTTAGTTGAATTAGGTTTAGTTTGGTTTGAATTCAGATTTGCTCGGTTTACCTTTGGTTTAAAATAATAACCGATAAAATTGATTTTGTGTGTAATGGAGTTTATAAGTTTTATTTCAGGGATATTTAGAAAGAGGCAAAAGTTTGGGAGACATCTGGTGCTATATAATAGTTTTCATGGGGAATTAGCTCGTTTACCCAAAGATTTTAGCAAAATTGCTCGACCCCTCACTGCACTCTTGTGCAAAGAAGTAAAATTCGACTTTACACTTGAATGTCTCGAGGCATTTAAAGAAATCAAATTGGCACTCGTATCTGCTCCTATTGTCCAAGCACTGGACTGGGATCTACCATTCGAAATTATGTGCGACACAAGCGATTTTGATGTAGCGCATTGCTTGGGCAAAAGAAGGACAAAAAGTTGCATGCTATATACTACGCCAGTAGAACTCTGGATGATGCGCAATACAATTATGCAACAATAGAAAAGGAATTACTAGCCGTGGTATTCGCTTTCGAAAAATTTTGATCTTATCTAGCGACATTGAAATACTTAATGAAAAAAGGACGCCAATCCAAGACTCTTACGATGGATTCTGCCTCTCCAAGAATTTGATATAGAAGTAAAAGACAAGAAATGAGTGGAAAACGGAGTCGCATATCACTTATCACGAATAAGAGTAGCCGATGATATTCCTATAGATGATTTCTTACCCACAAAAAATGTCTACTTAGCAGAATCAACTTTCGTTGGCAAAGTCAGTTTGGAATATGAAGAGGAATCGACCGATAACGCGCTAAACTCATCAAACGACTATAAACGCAAAGCATCGATCGATAATGCATTCAAGACAGACGATAACATAATCATTCCAATAGATATCAATGTCAGTTGTAATCATTCTATCTCAATTAATGACTCTCCCGGAGGGAGAAGTTTAAGTCGGGGTGTGTGTGCACTGAACACCACTGATAGACCTTTATATGCGGATATAGTAAACTATCTTGCGGCCAAAGTAAAACCCGAACCCTTCACAAGATATCATAAAAAGAAAATTTTGAGAGAAATACGGAGATACCACTAGGATGAACCTTATCATTATAAACACTGCTCTGGCGGAATATACAGACAATGTGTTGCTGAAAGCAAAACACATGAAATCTTGTATCACTGTCATGGGTCCGACTACGTTGGACATTTCGCTAGTTTCAAGACAGTGTCAAAAATTCTACAAGCAGGCTTTTGGTGGCCAACTATGTTTCGAGATGCTCAAGCCTACATAGCAAAATGCGATCCTTTCCAAAGAAGAGGAAAAATCACCAAGAGAAACGAAATATAACAAAATTTCATACTCGAAGTTGATGTGTTTGATTGCTGGGCATCAATTTTATGGTCCCTTTCTCTTCTTCGTAAGGAAATAAATACATATTAGTTGATGTTGACTACGTATCCATATGGGTCGAAGCGATAACAACCCCGAAAAATGACGCTTATGTAGTGGTTAAACTCTTTAAAAGCATCATCTTTCCTAGATTTTGAGTCCCTCGAGTAGTTATAAGCAACAGAGGTAACCACCTTATAAACAGAGTGTTCGAAAAACTACTCAAGAAACATGGAGTTCACCATCCTCAGACCAGCGGACAAGTAGAAGTATCCAACTGTCAAATCAAAGAGATCTTAGAAACGACGGTAGGATCATCCCGGAATATTGGTTTCTAAAACTGGATGACGCGCTTTGGGCATACCGAGCAGCATATAAAACACCATTAGGGACCACCCCATTCCACCTTCTCTATGAAAAAGCATGCCAATCTCCCAGTAGAATTAACAAATAAAGCTGAATGGGACATCAAAAAGAATTGAAGTTATACAAGGAAAGAACGAAAGCCTATCACGACAAGAAAATTATTTCTAGGCATTTCGAACCAAACGACCAAGTACTCCTGTATAACTTGCAGTTGACTTTGTTTCCTGGAAAACTATGTTCTCGTTGGTCCGGACCCTTGACCATTAAAGAAGTTACGCCTTACGGGACAATAGTCCTAGTTAATCCTAAAGGAGAGGATTTCATGGTGAATGGACAAAGAGTGAAACACTACTGGGCCGAAGCTGAAATTCTGCATACTCAGACCATGCGTTTCGAGATGCCAGACCCCGAGTGATAAAACTCATGTCTCGTCAAGCTAACGACTCTAAACAAGCGTTAAGTGGGAGGCAACCCACTAATTTAATATTTATTGCAAAAATATAAATAATAATAATTATAATAATTATAATAATAATAATAAATAACATATATCTAATAACAATAACTAAATAATTAATAGCAAATATATGATTAATTTTATTAATTACGCATTTACAATTTTTTAAAGTGAAAAATGGGATCACAAAACCGAGCATCGATCGACACCCTTATAGGACCGTCGATCGACCGTCGAACGTCGAGCATCGTGGACATGTATTTTTTGGATAGTGTTTTGGTATTTTGTTGATATATTTTTGATGGACAAATTCAAAATATCCACTGATATATGGCAGAGACATTTAGTGTACACAATTTTATGGACAAGTTTTGAGGACAAAAATCTCAATCTAACAAATTTTATGTACAAAATTTTGTGGACAAGTTTTTTGTGGATAATATTTTGTAGGAAAATCATACAAAGGTTCAAAGTTTTTTTTTTTTTTTGTATCAGTCGTAGTCTCTTACATCTCTTACAGTCACAAAGTATTTCCCATCCAAATGTGTCTCAGATTATGTTCTCTATGTCCCTCCAAACGTTGGGTTAAGCAATATGTTTCGCAAAACACTAGTTCTTGATTCAACTCCCTTAAAAGATACCTTAACAAATTGAAAGAGGCATGCAAGACTGATGACTGCTTCAAGCAAAACCTGAGGATGTTCCAGCATTTGAAGTCCAAACGTAATTCACCCTTAACTCGAAAGTTTTGTTCTTTAGAAAAAAACAAGGACTGGATCCAATCACTTGATACATAACCAGTCACTATATAGTAATCGCTTGACATCACTCACCGTCGTAGCCACTCTCATTTTCTTCTTCAAGTGCTTTCACATAAAGGAAAGCCAACTGTACCTTACTGCAAAAACACATTCCCTTAAATCATTTAAAAGGAGAAAAAAATTGAACTAAATTCTGCCACTCTTTCCAAATGTTCTTCAAAGTTATAAACTTTCAACAAACTAAGAGAGGTATGTCAAGTATAAGCAAATATAGATCTTATGCTGGAGGATTGCGATGGCTTGGCCACAGCGAGCTTTCATGTACGCTACTATTATAGATCTATAGATCTAGAACTCTTGACAAAATACAAACCTCCGATGCGGGCTCCTGTGAAGTTGGTTAGCTAAAAAGCTTCCTTTTCTTGTTTGACTTCGATTTGGCCATGGTTCGCGATTTACAGAGAAAAAGGAAAAATAAGAGAGATTTGAGAGTATTAGCAGAAGAGGGCAAGAGTAAAGTGAAAAATTGAAATCAAACAAGCTTATGGGTCTCCGATTTCTTCATGTTTTTCAACTTGAGGGAGATGGTGAAAGAGAATCGTCGTTGAATTTTAACATCGAGATAAGAGAGATGAAAGTTAATAATTGTGTATTTTTTTAATTTGTCTGTTTAGTTGGACACTTTGGTTTAGTTAGAAAAAAGAAGAATGAGACGAGTGGTAAATGGGGGTAGAAGGGACAATAGATACAAAGAAAGTGTATGTCCAGCAAGAAGTGTGTGTATGTGTTAATAGAAAGTGAGAATGTGTCTTACAATGTCAAACTCTCTTTTTCTTCTTGTTGGATGTTAGTGTGGATGGAACATAATCATAGGATGTGAATGGTTAATTTGTTGAAAACACGACATGAATCGGTTATTTAGTATTTGCTGTAAATACATGTGAGTTCATGATAGTGAGTCGTGGTAACTAGGTAAGGGAGTGACCATCTCCCTACACCATGAAGGTAATGGGTATCAGGGCCGTCTCAAACTATACTGAGACCCTGTTCAAAAAAAAAACAAGACCCTTTTTAATAACCTAAAATAATTTATATGTTTTCGTGACAAAATATAATTTTAATATAAAATAAATATATCAGTATGAGTTTTTTTCATCTAAATAATGTCATTCTTCTAGTTTTTTTTTGTTGCAAAATCATCGATCAAATCATCAAACTTTATCTTCTCCAAAATATCATTTTCAATTGCAGTCATCGCTAGCCCATTTAATCTTTCTTGTATCATTGTTGTCCGCAGATATGACTTCAACAATTTTAGTTTCGAGAAACTTCTCTCTGCAGATGCAACAGTTACAGGAATAGTTAGTAAAATTCTATAAGCAATAATAGCACTTGGAAAACAGTTAGCACACATCAAATAATTCAAAATGTCAATAGGATAGATTATCTCTAAGTAATTTTAATTCCATAAACAATTCATCTCCACTAACATCAAAATTCTCACCTTTTTTAAAAGCATTTGCAAAACTACTACAATAATTATTTAAAGTTTTATCATCTAAAGAGAACCATTTTTCAGGGTTAAATAAAAAACCAAAAATCTTTTCATACTCTTGATATTGTTCAAACCTTTTAGTAAGTGAAGTAATTGCTTGATCAACTATGCATAAAAAATAATCAATCCTAAATAATTCCTCACTAGATTGTGGAGCAACTGAAGGTAAACTATTTGGAATCTCATCAAATTTTCTTTTTCTTTGAATAACACGTTTTGAGGAAATATTGGATCAACACCTATATCTATTGCAATTTTTCTAGCAGTTTCCAAAACATTTAAAAAACCAGTATCTCTATATTTTTTGAAAAACTCTACTAATCCCCTTATTTTTTCAATAGCAACATCAATAAGCATATTTTTAGACTGTAAACTTTTACTAACCAAATTAACAGTATATAACATTTCATAAAATAACAATGCTCACCAAAAACTCAAATTCACCAAGTTCATTTGTCGCTAAAGATTTAGCTTCACTTCTAATCATAGAATCATTATCACTTTCAGCTACTTGAAGTAAAGCCTCACGGATTTCTAAAATTTGGAATCTAATTGCTTTAATACTATTTACACGACTCTCCCAGCGAGTAGATGACAGTGGCTTAAGTGTAAAGTTTTTTATATTCTTTTAAAATATCCCACCTCTTAGTAGATCTAGCAAATATTGTGTAGATTCTTTGTATCACTCCAAAGAAATCTTTAGCTTTTCCACAAGTATTAGCCATATCACATAACATTAAGTTAAGACTATGAGAACTACAAGGAGTATAAAACGCTCTTGGATTTACATCTAAAAATTGTTTTTGTACTCCTTGATGTTTTCCTTTCATGTTTGCACCATTATCATAACTTTGGCCTCGTACATTATGTATGTCAAGACCCAAAGACGATAATTCATTTTGTAAGACTTCAAAAAAACTTTGACCACTTGTATCATTCACATGTAAAAATCCTAAGAAAAGATTCTTCAATTTTAATAGGATGAGAAGAATAATCTACATACCTCAATATCATAGACATTTGTTCTTGGTGGCCACTGCCAGGAGTACAATCAAGTATCACAGAAAAATATTTTGCTTGTTTTATTTTACTTAAAATTTCCGATTTAATTGCTGAAGCAATCAAAATTATCAATTCATTTTGAATATTATGACCAAGATAATGAAAATGAATGTCATCATTTATAATTCTTTCCACATGCTCTTTGATAACTGGATCAAATTCAACTAACATTTCAATTAGTCCTAAAAAATTTCCATTGTTATTTTCATACAATTTAGCATTAGTACCACGAAATACAAGATTATGCTTTGCAAGAAATTTTACAACAGAAATAATCCTAAACAAAACTTTTTTCCAATGATCTTTTTATTTCAAAATTAGTGTTTGAGTCACTTTATCAATAGATTGATTTTTCTGAAATCTTAAACGCACATCATACCAAATTGTCATATTTTTAACATGTGCAACACTTGTTTCATGCTCTTTAAGCCTAGAACTAAAATGTGCCAAATTTTTAAAACCTTCATTTGATAACTCACATTTTCCAGCAGATTTTTTAAATATTTTACAGCAAAAACAAATAATTTATCAATCTCCTTACAATAGACTAACCAATCTCTTTTGCATTTTTCTCCATTCAATAAAATTCTATTATACCATTTTGCAGAAAAAACATCTATTGAATTTATCTTTTGGACCTTTTTTAATAGACATATCTCTTTTAGGACCTTTTTCTACTAAAATATCAATCATCTTAGAATCAAGAACATTCCAATTTCTTGGATCAAAAATATCAAACGGATGCTCATCATTTACTTTTTCTAAATCATTACCATTTGAATTCAAACAATCATCATTTTTAAGATCATTCTCACAAACATCATCACACTCATTATCATCTCTAGGCATAGAAACAACAACACTACCATATTTTTATTCATATCTTCTATATTTTCATATTCATTGTTTTGAATAGAAGAAACATTTTTTGGTTTTTTAATAAAAAACTTAAGCACCTCTTTGAGACTCTATGAATTTTTCAGTTTCTTTTTTCTTTTGACGTTTTTTGTATCCACAATCAGGAGCTATAATCTATAAAATAATAATAGAACAATAAAACCTGGATAATGGTTTGACAAAGAGTTGTAGACACTTGATTTGATTTGACACAAGAAGGAGACTCTTCTTTTTTTCTTCGACAATAGATTGGACTAGTAGCCTTTCTTCTTTGCGTTTATTATTTTTTGGAAAAGTTAGTGAATAAATTATGTATTTCTCTCCCTATTTATAATCGCTAATTAATAATAGTTTCCTAAACATAATCAAACTAGAATATTAACCTTCTAAATTTACATTGTATATTAAAACAAACACCAACAGTTATTTTTTAATTTCCAAAATATATAATTGATATAAATGCTAATTACTTCCTCACTTATTGCATTTTTTTGGTTATGTTAACAAAATCAAATTTGTAATTTATATTTTAAATATTGATTAATAAATACGAAAATTAAATTTAAATATAGATATTTGACTTTTTATATAAATATATGATTTTCTATTAATTATTACTAAATTAAAAAAATTATGGACCCTCGAAATTTTTTGGACCCTGTTTGACCGCTCCACTTGCACGTGCAAAAAGACGGCCCTGATGGCTATTGTTGTAACTATATTGATAGTAGAAGACATCTATATCAATGTGCTATTGTTGTCCATATCCACGTGCTATAAAGAACCAAACCATAAGCCAAAAAGATTAGATCCATGAAGACCAAATGTAAAGTATTGCAATCTTATCTTATAAGCATTGGCTGATGCATCATTTTCTCAAAAAATGTGGATACTACTTTTGTGGATGAGGTTAGTGGCGAATTAAGGAAATATTTTTTTGTGGAGACATAAAATAAATAAAAGAGAAGTTAAGAGCTTGGGAGGGAATTTGAACTATGGTCAATAGGGGATAAGCAAAAGATTGAAACCAACTATGCTATAAAAAGTTTCTTGTTTCTTATGTAAATAGATTTATTTTTATATTTTTGTGGGGACAGCTGCCTCCTCCCTAGACAACGTAGGTTTACCACTGGATGAGGTGACATATGTTGTATGAATCAGAGGTGTGGAGGATAAACCATTGAGTTTGCAGATTGCAACATTTTAGATATTATCGACTTATACATCATTGTCTGTGAAAGCAACTTTATGGATTTTAGGATGGGTTCATTTTTGTGGATAGCAGACTCGTGGTCGTTGAATCGTGGACCGCGTATTTGTGGAGATCATCGACATAAAATAAAAAAATGGAGACGTCTCAAATAAAGCACAAAACTTCATCTCCCATTAGCTCGAAATTCAATTCCATAGCTTGTATTAGTAGGCTATATCAACAATGTGTCTGTAGCGACGTGGAATCAAAAGACTGGATGATGGAGTACGGCGGAATGAACAAGCTCAACAGTGGTTTATAAAAACAATAAAACAGAGAATCGACGGAGTCAATCAAATGACGAGGTTAATCAACATTAAAGACACAGACGAAGCTAACAAGCGAAGAAGACACTGTATTTAGTTGAGAAATATAACAATCATTTTGAATAACGAAAACTATGAACTAAGAGTAAATAAAAACACTGACTTTGGCAAGCAGAGCTCGTCAATGGCAGTCACAAAGAATAAAGACACTGACTTTGTTGCAGAGATACAAACCCAAAAAATTATGGAGGCACGAAGACAAAGATCAGGTTGAATTGGAGATTATCTGCTCTGAGATTTGGTAAAGTAAGATATTTGATTTTGAGTCGGGACACAAATTTTTTTTTAGGGTATGCGCATCGATGAATCATTTTTAATGTTGGACAAAAGCACTTCTTGCAAACAAGAGATATTTCACTTCTCTTTCTTCCTTATTTTGTTTTATTTTTTGTTTAATTGTTTTGATTCTGAGAAACTCATTAACAATTTTACCACAGATGACCTTAGTTATTTGGTTTCTCTTTAGTTAAGGAAAAGGCGGGAACCAAAGTCCACACCTCCCCGAGTGTATCTGGAAGTGTCAAGTAGATGCCTCCTGGTCGGAAGGGGATAAGTGGATGGGTCTCGGATTCGTCTTAACTGAGGCAGACAGAGAGATCATAGAGGGGACAAGTTGCAGACTCAAAAGATCTACGCCGATGCAGGCGGAGGCTGAAGCGATGGGATGGGCCTTGAAAGAAGTTGGAAAGCGCGGTTTTCAGATCCTCAGATTAGAGTCGGATTGCCAACAGCTAGTAAAGCTCATCCAGAAGGAAGAAGAATGGCCAGCGATAATAGCAGAACTTGATGACATAAAAGCTTCCCGAAATTGTTTCCGAACTCTTGAAATTACTTTTGCTCCTCGTTCTTCCAATATCCGTGCGGACTCCTTAGCCAAGGAGGCCCGTTCACGTGGTTACAAGTCCTCTGTTGTAAACGATTTAGTTCACAGTGGGTTAGCTCCTGGAGCTAGCTTAACCGAACCAGCTTGATCCTATAAAAGTTTCGATTTGCAGCCAAAAAAAAAAAAGTTAAGGAAAAGGTATGAAAGTCTCTCTTACTTACATGTGGTTTTTAATAAAATTAGTTGAAAACAAAAGGTAACACGTTAAGAAAAATATTTAGCGAGTATACACCACGCGATGGTGCTGAGAATGGGTTCGAATTTGGTGGAACATTTGCCTCTGTTCATAAGCATCCACCGTCACCACTCTCATTCATACCAATCACACCATTGTGATCTCACTGAGAAGTGTTATCAAAGGATCCTCTCTTGGAGAGAAAAATGGCGAACGGATCTGGTAGAGTGGATCTAGACGGCAGGCCGATAAAGCCGATGACAATATGTATGATCGGCGCCGGAGGTTTCATCGGCTCGCATCTCTGTGAAAAGCTGATGACGGAGACTCCACACAAGGTACTCGCGCTCGACGTTTACAACGATAAGATCAAGCACTTGCTGGAGCCGGATACTGTCGAATGGAAAGATCGGATCCAGTTTCATCGCATAAACATCAAGCATGATTCCAGGCTTGAAGGACTCGTCAAGATGGCGGATCTGGTATAGATTCGAATGCTTTGCGGTTTCGCGTTATCTGTGTGAAAAAATTGAAAATGATAGTTAGTGAATTACATGATTGATGATTGCAGAGTTAATAGATCTGATCCGTCACGGGAATTCAGATATTTAATGATGAGTGATTCTGATGTGTGTTTGTTTGCTGTGCAGACTATTAATCTTGCGGCGATATGTACTCCAGCTGATTACAATACGCGTCCTCTTGATACTATCTACAGCAACTTCATTGACGCGCTCCCTGTTGTATGCATTTCTTTACTCTTTTTTTTTTTGGCTGTAGCTGTTCAAAGACTACTTAGCTCATCATTACTTGAAATTGATTATTCAGTGTGTTGGCTTTGTAGGTTAAGTACTGTTCTGAGAACAACAAGCGTCTCATTCACTTTTCTACCTGTGAAGTATATGGCAAAACCATAGGAAGCTATCTTCCTAAAGATCATCCTCTGCGTCAGGTCAGGCCTTTTTTGCACCATCTCTAGATCATTTTTACTAATGAATGGACTTGTTGAAGCTTTCACTTCTGGAGCAATCAAGTGAGTTTAACTATGAATTGCTCAGTGGATCTTGTAACTTTTCTTTTGAATTCACTTAAGAGTTTAGCTAACTAATCTATCTATCATTTATCCATGGAAGCCTTTTTATTAACATTCATCTTAAGAACATGGTTTCCTGACATTCAGTTGCCTATTTTTGGCCGTAATATTTACAGAAGTTGTTTGTTGTCTGCTTTCTACAGGATCCTTCTTTTTATGTTCTTAAAGAAGATGTTTCCCCTTGCATTTTTGGTTCCATTGAGAAGCAGAGGTGGTCATATGCTTGTGCTAAGCAACTGATTGAGAGACTCGTATACGGTAAAAGCACTCTTGTTTGTGCATATACTATTGTGGAGGAACTAAAAGGTTTACACTTGTTTTTCTTGTAATAGCTGAGGGTGCTGAGAATGGACTTGAGTTCACCATTGTAAGACCCTTTAACTGGATTGGACCTAGGATGGATTTCATCCCCGGCATTGATGGTCCCAGCGAAGGTGTCCCTCGTGTTCTCGCCTGCTTTAGTAATGTATGGTACAAATACGAGTCTATTTTTTATTTTGTATGCAAGCTTTTAGGCTGACGCATTACTATCTTCCAGAATCTTCTACGCCGTGAGCCTCTGAAGCTTGTGGATGGGGGAGAGTCACAGAGAACTTTTATCTACATCAAAGATGCTATTGAAGTTGTTCTTTTGATGATTGTGAGTTGTATTTATTGAAATCATCTTTTGTGCTTCTTTTTTTTACAAACTAAAATATGCAATAATATTGGATGTGTGGTTCAGGAAAACCCAGAGAGAGCAAATGGCCATATCTTCAATGTAGGCAACCCGAACAATGAAGTTACAGTACGGCAGCTAGCTGAAATGATGACCGAGGTGAGTGAGAAAGATTGGTTTCAAAAACAACAATTAAAGAGTTGAACTCTTCTCTCTCTCTCTCGGTCTGTAATCTCAAAACGAAACATGTTTCAGGTATACGCAAAAGTGAGTGGAGAGGGAGCTATTGAAAGCCCGACGGTTGATGTTAGCTCAAAAGAATTTTACGGGGAAGGTTATGATGACAGTGACAAGAGAATTCCAGACATGACAATCATCAACCGCCAACTTGGTATTTTCCTTATATTTACTGAACATGATTTATATGTTTAAACAATATAGTGGCTAACCTGATATATGTTGTGTACTGTGAAAATAGGATGGAACCCGAAGACATCTCTGTGGGACTTACTGGAATCGACCTTAACCTATCAGCACAGGACTTATGCAGAAGCTGTGAAGAAGTCAACATCTAAACCAGTGGCTTCCTAAATCAAAAGCAAATTTGTTAAAGACACATCACTTTGGCATTCTGAGAACTTTTTGCATTCTGAGAACTCTATCGATTCTTTCGTTTTGTCGACCCACACAGAAAACCTTTATTTCCAACTTCTTTAATTGTTGTCCTTCTTCGAAAACAGTATAAATGTTCTCCTTTTGGCTGGTTTCTTAGGCCATATACGTTGCATCTGTCAGAAAACCAAATGTTAATCGTTTGTACAAATGATACTAGACAGTAATGTTTGCGTTTACATTTCAAGATGCTTCGTTTTCATTTAATGGGAAAGGTATTGACACTTCTAGCTCGGATATTTAGTAACAAATTATGAGAATGGGGCCATTTTGTCGTAGTTCTGAATGTGGAAATTAGTATTCGTAATTTTGAGTAGATGTGTTCTGTGTATTTTATCTTCATGATTTTGACTCCCCGCAGAGACGTATCAAATCATATTTTGTTTGTAAAACCAAATAAAATAAATGCTTTATACTTGAGGCTCTAAACATTATGGTGTGTATGACGCCGGTCTAATGATAAGAAACGCAGAGGCAGCTTTCAGATGATAATTGATAGCTCATTATTTCAGCGACAATTGAGATTTTTCAACAAAAAAAATGTACAAAAAAATAAATTATAAGTTGTAAATTAGTTTAGTTTCATGAAAATGTACAACAAAAAAATATTCGCCTTTCAAAATTTAGTTAAAGTTTATAATGGACTACATATAAACTTCAGATTGCAATCCACAAAGCATCCAAAAAGCTCTTGTATTATTGTCTACACCAAATATTCATCATGATTGTTCATTGTCTTCAAAAGTATCTCACAAAAATCAATCTATTAATAGTAAATATATAATTTCTTGTTCCGTATGTTTTTACTATGAGATAAAATATTTATGATAACATATTGAATATATTAAAGAAAATAATCTCATTATCTTCATCCGAGCTTTCTCTCTATCTGCTATCTCCATTCTCTCTACGTTTCTACATATAATTATGTGTTTAGGACCGATGTGCAGTGGCTCTTATAGTCACATCGTCGGTTTTGTTTGCGTAATTTTGTCGCTTTGAGTAGGTTTGTTTGCGTAACATTTTCTTTTAATGCTGGACTGTTTTATTCTAGATCTAGATTTTGAAGTTCAAATCTTGGTGTGGTCTTCTTTTGATGATAGGGGATTTTCCATCGGCGATCAGAAGTGGTGAAAGAGAGTGGTTCTCTTCCGGTTCGTTGGGCCCTGTTCTTATGAATCTCAATCGAGTAACTCCAAATGCCCTTATTGAAAAAAATCATTCCCTTATCTTCTATTTATTCTCACTACCATTTTATCATTATCCTTACAAATATAATCTTTCATTAGTTTATTATATTTTATTCTACATCATAAATACATTAATTTATTCAATTAAATTAATCAATTATAATTTATCTACCACCATGACCTACATATTACCTTTAGTCAATCAGATTTAGCTAGCACACAATTCTTTCCTCTTTCTTCCTTGTAACTCATCTTCTTCATCTTCCATTGTTGATTTTCAAACTTGAAGAGTAGGTAAATTTTATCCGTTTTTGATGAATTTTTTTCTGAAAAATTATTTAAATGTTGTGTATATTATGGATAATGTTGAAAGGTAAGAATTGGTAAAAGTTTTAAAAGATTAAAAATGATTTTGAAAACTGTGTATATGAAATTCGTGTATATTTTGTCTGTTTTTTATGAATTTTTTCTGAAAAATTATTTAAATGTTGTGTATATTATGGGTAATGTTAAAAAGTAAGAATTGATGAAAGTTTTGAGAGATTTAAAACGATTTTGAAAACTGTATATATTAAATTTGAGTATATATTATATCCATTTTTTATGAATTTTTTGCTAGATAACTATTAAAAAGAAGTGCATATTTTGGCTAGTGTAAAAAAAAGAAAGATTCAATGCAAATTTTAAAAGATTAAAAGGATTTTAAAAATGTGTTCATGGGTTTGTGGTATATTTTATGTCCGCTTTTTATAATTTTTTGTGTGTAATTTTATTAACATAAATTATATTTAATGGATAATGGAAAATTTGAACAAAATCATCCTAACAAGTTGATTCGTTAGTACAAGAATAATATATGGGTATTACTAAGAGAACTAGTTTACTAAGGCAAATAGTTTTACTGATATTATTGATATTACTATGTTTAAAAGTTCAACTAATATTACTAGTATTACTATGTATAGTAATAAAATGGATTAATATTAGTAAGAAAAGACGGTACGATGTGAAAATTAATTTTAAGAATTTAGAATCAAGGAGGCAACAAAAATTCATATTCAGTAGTTGATGCCATATTCATGACTGATAAAGCGGGAAGGGAACTCCATCTATCTGAATATTGTTCTAAATACTTTTTAGTGGAACAATAGGCTTTGGCTTATCACAAGACAATATATCATGTTTTTCATATGTCTCATTGGGTTATACCATAAGAAGTTAGAGTAGTGAAAGTATTTCCTTTAGATTCTCATATGTCTGGTCAGGTTCAGGTGTTTGAATGTGTTTTTATTATGTGTGGTTTAGACTATTAGGATTACTGGTTTTATTATGTGTGGTTTAGACTACTAAGATTACTGGTTTTAATATGTGTTATTTTTGGTTTTATTATGTGTAATTTAAAACTCTTATATATTGCAAGTAATATTTAGATTAAACATATAGTAAATAAGATTATTAAAACTAGCTATAAACTATGTATATAGCAAATAAGACTATTAAATCTATTTAAAATTTTTCAGGTTCTATAGTTTTAGGCAGATTAGTAGATGATTTATCATTTTCTCAAAATGATTCATTAATTTTCATGGTTGTTGTATGAATCGTAAGGCTATAGTAAGAATAATCTACAAAAATACTTATTTCTGGTAAACTATATATGTAATACTCTTCTTTAATAACATTAATTGTATAAAATCATTGGTTTTACTACAAAATATTTCATCTGGACATGGTTTTACTAATTAAACTTAAAATTTGTCAAAATATTACTATGTGTAGGATAGCATTACTACTACCTTGAAGATTACCAAAAATTACTAAGTATAATTAAAATATTAAATTTATGTATATAACAGCTATATGTTTTATATGAGTACTTTTTAAATTGTTATTTTAACATTTACTATGCACGTTTTACATAGGTATTTTTATATTATTATTTTAACATGAACAAAACAAAACGAATTTTGTATTTGAAATAACCAAAAATCAAATGGTACCCAAATATATAAAAATATTAGTTATATATACATATAACATAACCAAATATATATTTATAACTTAATAGTTTATTAAAATGTATTTGTGGAAAAAAGATTAAATATTGATATGACTCACGTTTTTACATTTGTAATTTTTTTATTATGGCATAAAGAGCTAAACGTCTAAGTTCAACACTCTTCCTCAGGATTGTAATCTTCTTCATAATGTGGTTGAAATAAAGATTTCCAAACTTAATAATTTCACTAACCGTCCTCTTCCACTACTTCAATACAAATCATAGCCTCCATACCAATATTTTTAGGGCTTACATTATTTTCCTAAAGCTCTGTCTCTTAGGTTTCCTCAGACACGCAACACTTTTGACTTCTTTTTTTTACTATGTATGCTTTTGACAGCAAAATAATACAAACTAGGACCAATCGTTTTCATTCTTTCTTGGAGTTTGGCAGTGAATGTACAGAGAAACCACTTCAAACGTGTTTGGTGAAATACTTTGCGTATCTGATTCCTGAAAACAAAGCTGTCCACGTCTCTTCTAGCTGCGTCTGCAAAAGAAAGGTTCACAGTTCATCAATGGATTAAACTAAAACAATAAGACATAGGAAAGTCCAAAACCATGTAACTACGAGTAACCAAAACCCTGTAAAATTCAGTAAGTATATACAAAGTTGCTAACATCTACACATGAACAGGCCAGAGATATCTACAGCTAATGGACATTCAGTTGCAGAGAAGCTAGAGTTATCTGAAACCTGTGAGGTAAGTTTATTAACGACCATAGCGTTTTCTTGTAACATTACACCTTCTTGGTTTTCATGTTGAAGTCATTGCAGTACCAGAACCTCCAGGGTGTTGATTTGCAAGAGGATGAGCTTAGTGTTCATCTTTAACAAACTCAAAGCATTAAGGAAGATTGAGAAGTCTGCAAACAACTTCGAAGGTTCTCCATGTTTGGATTGGAAAATGTGGGAAGATTACAATCCAGAGAATACAAGAGTCATGAGTCTCGATGACTTCTTGAATGACTCTCGGCCAACAAAAGCATATGATTGAGACATTAGCCAACAGGTCCCACAGTCCAATCGGTCATTTCAACGGTTCCATCTTTGACATTCAGGCTCAGCAATCATATAAAATTAGGAGTGCACACATATAAGATGTCTCTTCTTTGAGGCAATGACATTCGCTTATATCTCCTCTTTCGAAAGATCGGTCTCTGCGTTCACCGAATTAGCTGATTTTGTAGCTACGTCCCATCGAGCCGTCATCGTGGAAGCTCTTCTTGACCTAGTGCGTTTGATTCGAGATTGAGAGGTGAGATGATAGATTGATGGAGGCTCGATTTAGATGGAGGAGGAACAAGGAACGACGCGATTCGTTCCTTAGGGTTCAGGTTAGCCGTCGTCACAACAAAAGAGAGAGAGAGTTTGAAAGAAGACGAAGACGTGAAAGATGAGAGAGAGATTGTGACAAAAAGTTGTCGTTTAATTAGGATCCGGGTTAAATTGGATAGTCGGATCTTTAAGGTTGGATTCTTTGTAAATAAGCTGTTTTATTAAGGGTCATTTTGTCTTTGACCACATTTCTCTTTTAAAAATAAATAGAAAATAAAATATATTATATTATAGGGAGAAATAAGAATTTTTTTAAAAGACGAAAGGTATATGGAGTTAAGATCCCCATTCTGGGCTCCTATGTCTTTAGTTGGTTCTCTTCCTAAGCGGATATGTTATGGTTCGTTGGTTGATGCTTTCGGTGATGGTTCAGCTGTGGTCTGGTGGAGAGCTTTTGTAAGGACTCCATCCTCCAAGATCATATTTAAATCTCAATCACATTCCATTCAATCCAAAAACTCTTTTATTCCATTAAAAATAATCACTACAAGAAAACAAGTGATTTGCAAGGAAAATTTGCAAGAGAGAATTTATCTTACAAATTTACATGGAATTTGCAAGGAAATTGCAAGGAAAAGTATAATTCTCGCTAATCCCTCGCAAATTTGCAAGGAAAAATTTCTCTCGCAAATTTTCAATAAATTTGCGAGAGAATATACAGTTTGCTCGCAACTCACACGCAATTTTGCGACAAAAATAATTTCCTTGCAAATTTACGAGGTATTGCAAAAAATTTGTGTGTCATTTATGTTTCCTCACAATTTTCTTGCAAATATGCGAGAGTTTTAGATTCCCTTGTAAATTCGCAAGAATATTGCAAGGAATTATGCACAATTTTCTTGCAGAATCATGTTTCCGACACTTGAACGGTTTGAGGTTTTGTTAAAGATTTTGGTGTCAGATATCATTTTTACTTAAAACATTTAGTGTTTAACATGTACGGCGATTAATATTTTATAAAATTACAAAAATCAATGTTTATAAACTCGATTTCCGACACTTGAATTAATACTACGAAATACTAAACATCAAAACTCTATAGTTTATACATTCAATATATGTTAACTAAATTTCCAAAAAATAAATAAATATATTTTCACGTTAAATAACTTTTCTGAAAAGAAATATAAAGAACATATTAGTCCGCCGAAAACGTAACAAAACCACAAACGAAACCCTAAAACAATTCAATTATAAATTTCCAAGGGAATTACAATTGATCTATCCCATGCAAATTTGCGAGGATTTAGGAATCCTTTGCAAATTTGCAAGTGAATTGCAAGGAAACCCTTGCAATTTCCTCGCAAAACCATGTTTCCGACACTTGAACGGTTGGGGTTTTGTTAAGGACTCTCTTGTTTGATAACATATTTAATTAAAATATTTAATGTTTAACATGTATGCCGTTAGATATTTTTGAAAATTACACCAATTAACGGTTATAAACTCAATTTCTGAGAATTGAACTAATTATGAAATACTAAACATCAAAATTCTATAATTTATGCATTCAATATACGTTAACTAAATTAATGCAAAAAATTTTAAAGATATTTTTGCGTAAATAATTTTCTGGGAAACTAATATAAAGAAACATATTAGTCAATCTGAAACATTACAAAACCCCAAACAAAACTCTAAAACAATTTAATTATAAACTTTCAAGGGAATTACAATGGTTCTCTCGCAATTCCCTTGCAAATTTGCGAGGGTTTTGGGTTTCCTTGCAAATTTGCAAGTGAATTGCGAGAAAACCCTTACAATTTCCTTGCAAAAACTATGTTTTCTACACTTGAATGGTTTAGGGTTTTGTTAAGGACTTTGGTGTTGAATACATTTAATTAAAATATTTAGTGTTTTACAGATACGTCAATAGATATTTTTAAAATTTATACTAATTAACGGTTATAAACTAATTACGAAACACTAAACATCAAAACTCTATAATTTTTACAATAAATACACATCAACTAATTTTTTTTTAAAGTATTAACATGAAAATTTGTTTCATTTTTGTAGTGAAACAATTTTTTTACGTTAATAATTTTTCAAAAAACAAAGAAAAACAATTATTAGTCCACCAAAAATAACAAATCCCTAAACGCAACCCTAAAATCATTGACTTATAAATTTGCAAGGGATCTCTCGCAATTCCCTTGCAAATTTGCGAGGGACTTGCAACAAAAATTAGGTTATTATATATTCAAATTAACTCAACTATTTTCTTAACTAGGATTCATAGCCCCCGCGCAAGCGCGGGGTCCGAAATATTAATGTTCCGCTATATATATTTTTTTTTTTAGAAACGTCGCATAGATTATGTATTTTTAAATCCATACGGAACAGATGGAGAACTAAATGAAACGTGAACTAAAAACATAATTGGGTTAAATGGATAAAAACCGGATATATTTGTTATTTAGTTTGAAAAATAAATGTAATAAATTATTTTTGTTTTATAATTATTTCAAACCAAAAACATATATATATATTTAAATTGTAGTGAGTTTATTTTTTTATCATGCCAAATTACTATTGAGGATAAAATAGTAACTTAATGTTTGAATTTAGAAAATTATTGAAAATTTTGATTACAACATGGTGTGTACTTATTTTTTATAATTATTTATACTGAAAATAATAGATAAAGTTAATTATATATAAAAAACTTAGGGAAGATGATTAGTAAAAATTTGTTTCGATCTAAATTGTGTTTAATTATTTAATTAAATTTGTTTTTTTGGTTGAATCTAAATATAGTAATTTAACTGAATTTAAGTGAACATGAAGTTGATTTAATTGAATATAGTTGGTCTTGAATAGTTTTCTAATAAATCAAATGTAATTAGTCCTGTAAATGACAAACCTACCTTCCAAACTAATAATTTCAAACGGATAGAAAGTTATAAATTTGTCATCAACTATCATGGAGGTATTAGAAAGTTTGATTTGTTAAACAATTCGAACTTAATTAATGTTTTTTTATCACCTCTCTAATTGAAGTGGCGGATCCAACCCAGTATTTAACTGGGGTCATATATATATACAATTAAAAAAAAAATGAAAAGGTGTCAAAGGAGAATTGATCTCTGCTTTTTAGGGTGTGAATGGGAAGAGAGCAAAAAATTTTGCTAGAAATTCTTTAGCGAAACCTACACAATTTAACTTATTTGATCATTTTAAGGGTGTCATGTGACCCCCCTAAAGGTTTAGTCGATTTACCTCTGCTGCAAAGTATTCTGATTCCTCATAATCACTTGTCTAATTAAGTCAAGAACTTGTTAAGACTGCAGTATGTGTTGGTTAGTGTAAGTTAGAGTGACTTTTTGGGGGTGTGATATTGAGTTATATTTGTGGTGATTGTTATTTGTATGTTTCTTTTATTGTTTTTCTAATTGATAGCGATTAGCCTCTATATCTCTCTCAAAGGTTTGGTGAGACCCTAGATATACCATTGCAAGGTACGTTTTCGTAGAATGGATCAAGTGGACCTATTAAATGAATTGTAAATAAGGTCCATTGAAAAATACG